>JAHHFK020005600.1:0-41245 GCA_024533555.2 Aedes koreicus | reverse complement strand
TTCACAACCATCTATAGAGTGGGCTATTTTGTACAAATTTCGGCTTTAAAGAAGCATAGAGGAGGTGTTGGTAGACAAAACAGTTTTGAATATAGTTTTATCAACAAAGCCGGGAGGAGTGCTATACGGCTGGATTGAAACTAAAATTGTTACTTGAGTTATTCTGCAATTCAAATTTCACACTCAAAGTCATGATTTGTAGCCTACTTTGACATCAACTACTGAAGTATATCGCTTGACTTTGAATTTAAGTTTATGAAGCGGCGAAATAGAAGAATGAATAATTGTTGTGTTCTTAGAGCCGTTAATTTATCCGACCGTTGACTTCGGTTTCATCGTCCAGCAAATCACTAAGTCTAATTCTTGACGTAGTTGGATATACACGGCGTGGCACATATGTAATTTGTCTGAAAAGGTATCGAAAAAATCGTTATTAAGTCTTTAGATGATACAAACGTTAGCAGAAACACCAACATTTATCAAAAACTCATTGGAGGGAGTCAAGGCGTTGATTAGATTGGGAAAAGCTCAGGAATTGACATTGTGAAAAAAAAACTCTAACATTTTCTTAACAGCTAAATTGCGCGCCTGTTTTTGTATCTTTAGTGCCGTACCAGCGATCTCTTTTTGTCATGTAATTTTTTAAAACAGAAGTTAATTTCCGTCTATCGTCTCTTTCTCTTGATGTGTATCTAAGAAGGTTTATATTTAAATGTTTTTTTTTTTCTCTTAATGACAAGGCGTAAATTGTTTATTGTTTGACAAGTATTACGAAAGATTCTCAGTGCAGGCAAGAAATCGAGCTCAAGTACCTCCAGCTGCGTTTTTACGTTCACGTCCTGTCTCAAATTTACGTGAAACAATACTGAATTTCACATACCATGACGTAAATTTCAGTCATAACATCAATATTTATAGACATTCAATATTTTTATAATGGGATCAGGAATTCATAGATTCCTTACTTATTCATAGAGAAACCAAATGCTGTTGAGGCATGCATAGTTATAATTATTTTTAAAAATCGATGATAAAATGAATTGACAGAACTATGAAATGTTTTAAAGTAATGATAAAATAGTGTTTCAGTCAAAGCTGAAATATTATTTTATCGTAGTAGATCAATTGTGAAAAAGATAAGTTGGGCATTGTCAATGCCGACCAATGCATAACTGTGAGTTTATGAAAACTGGAATACTGATAGTACACAACAAATAGTCATAAAAAATACATTTGATGCATGTCAGGTCAATAAAAAAATGACTGAAATATATACTGGCACTAATTAATGAACATTTAGCATTGAAAATTCACAAAATATTCACTGAATTATTAAACACTGTGCCAACGAAAAATATAATAATTCGCACTAGAAAAACTTAAAATAACAATAAAAAATTGATAGCTCACTTTCAATAATTTAAAAGTGACCGGTAAAACTTTCAAATAAAGCAATGGCAATTAGTATAAATTCAATAATGAGCTGAAAGTTTTCCGTCATAATAATAAGTTCCAGCGCTATACACGTGACAAGAGTTATAACTTCATACTCAATAATTAAGTATTTTCTCACGAGTCAACTTGCCCTAGTGAGATCACCACGTGTTTTGCACGTGTGACATTGAATACGAAGGTAGTTTCTTAAAAAGTACAAATCAGCTTCGTTTCAGAAAACAACGAATAGATTTGTTAGTCCTACCTTCGATGTCGTAAAATAAACGAAATTTAAATTTTTAGTGTGTCTGTCTCAATTCCAAAAAGTTCCAAATGTTGTTGTGCCGTGGTTGTTATGATTGTGATAATTTCATCCAGATAAGAACATAACATAGCTCTCTACAGAAAATCTTGGGTATGTTGCTTGGGCAAATTGCCATTAAATGAGTAGCCTTTCTTTACCACGCCGACAAAAAAAAATAGGTTCTCATCTAACCGTTTTGAAAATTCTTTCAAAAACATAAAAAGGGTCAAAAAATAACGCATCTGTCAAAGGCACGTCCGAGCAGATATATTTTAAAGGTTATTTATTGTGCTTGCGGTATAGAAAAAAAACCTTGCTTGGGCATCATTGAACTATTAATTTAATAAGAATCGTTTGATTCAAGGTTGAATAACAAATTGATGCAATCGATACACTGAACATTAAATTTAGTTCGTAATACGAGTTCGAAGGTAGGACTCACGAATCTAATTTGTACTATTTATGAAGCTTCTTTCGAAATCAATGCCACAGGCGTAGCAGTCAAAAGTACGAAGCATTTGTTGACACAGAAGAAACTTTCATGCATTGAACAAAAACGATGCAACGAGCTACGAATATGTTGTCACTAATAAAAGAGAAACGTCTCTTTGGTGGTTGCATGAATGACAGACAGATCTGCTTTATCGACTCGAAACGGACTTGAAAACAAATAGCGCAACCACGAGAAGTTGTTTATCTTTTTTTTTTTTTATATTTTTGATATGGAGTTTGATCCTGTTATTTTGGGAAAAGCTCTTTTTAGATTAGTTATTGATCTCACTGGGCCATGGAAACTCGTGAGAAGATACTCGATTAATTAGTATGAAGTCACTAACTTCAAAAGCGTTATTTTTTTAATTTTATTTTTTTAGGGTATCTAGCTGCAATGACATCTATATAAGGTCTGGGGCAACGCACTGCTTGCTTGTATTGGAAGCAAAAATAATGTAAACATTGCTGAGCCTACGGGTGATGACGTAACACTATTCAATTTTCTATGTGCGTGCATAGAATTAAGCATTTATTAAGCATAAGCATTTCCTCCCGATAACATTGGTCATTTATAGTGAATTTAACTGAGGTAATTGATTTTTTGCCAAATTAACTTTCAAACGCTGGGACTTGACAATCGAGTAGGGATGTAGAGCCAATTTTCCATCATCGATAGACTGGAATCGGAAGAAAAATTAAGTTTTATAGTGCACACAATAAACTATCACGGAGCGAACGAATCAAAAAAATAGTATGACGTAGCACTTTCCGAGCTCTTCAGTAGCGTGCGCAAGGAATGCGGTGGTATTAGTGTCATGAGCGAATATGGCTCATTTCACTAATATTGTTGTGGCTACTGGGCCAGACCTTATATAGAAGTCATTGATCTAGCTGGAGCTGCGTGACAGCTTGTTTGTCAAGACTCGACCCTTTCCCAACGCCACCTCTACTACGATCAATATCTTAGAAGCACTAGCCCATTTTGACCGCTTTAGCACTAGTTGAAGCAATTGATATTTGACAGTCGAATTTTTCAAAATTTTAGTTTCAACTTTCCCGCGATGATGTTTTGTTATGCAGTCGTAAAATGGAAGCTCAAATTAAAACCCTATCCTAGATGTCACGAGCTTTGTTTAATAATTTCTAATGTTTCCTGGAGATGATAATCGGAGGCAATGTGCCATCTCAGTTAATTGCCCCCAGTGCTGAAGACATCTCCAGGCTGTATGATGTAGTAACTAGATATCAGAAACACGTGTAAATTGCCAAACAATAATTCTTAGGGACGACATTCAGGCCTTTGATGTAGTCTATGTTGACAACTAGTAGTACTTAAATCAACACCAAGCAGTATTGCAACAAGAGTATGCATAATATTTATTATTCATACAGCAAATGATATTTCTAGACAACCCTCAATTGCAATGGTGTGCCTATGTTGGCTACTTACAGCACTGCGGAATCTTCTAATAATACTCCTAAAAGTTTGAGTTAGTATGTAATGAGCTTCCATTTAAAGTGTGTTATAAGGGTCAGTCAGTCAGGTTGTCCTAAGTCAATGACGTACATTTTACAGCCCCGAGCTATTTAGTTTTATTTACCTTAGAATTTACTTTAGTTTTATGACTATCCAGGCTGTACAGTTCCATTTCAAACATACACACCTCCTTTTTTCCCATTACATACGGCTTACGGTTTCCATGATACTTCCTGATTTAAGTTTGACTTGGGCAGCATTCGACTCTTGAAACCCGGAATGAACACTCGTTGCCTAACAGTGACTCAGGTGTACATAGTAGAAATTGAGAGCAAAGGAAAATGAATAAAGGAGACCGTGATTAGTTGATTGATATTGAATTGAACTTGAGTTAAATTGAAATGGAATCAAAATTACATGGAACCGAAACGGAATCAAAATGGAATTGAAATGGATGCAAAACGGATTCGAAACGGAACCGAATTAAAACCGAAATGGAATTGAAATGGAATCGAAACAAAACCAAAGCGGAACTGACATGGAGCCGAAACGGAATCGAAATGGAACCGATATGGAACTGATCTGGAATTGAAATGAAACTACCGTGATAAAAACATCCTCCCTCCCCCTTCTACAGTAAGTCAAGTACTAGACCTTCACCGAAAGGACCCTCCGACTATTGCTGAAATAAACTACTTGGAAAGGTTTAATCTACTGCTCGTGCTTCCTAAGTGGGCCCTCCGCGTCCTATCTTTAATAAACATGCTTGTCATCGTCAGTCTAAAGTAACACTTTAGACTTCAGTCTAAAGTAACACAGCACACGCTATGTGCTTCATTTCGAACCGTCAGATATTTTCCGTGATCAAAACATTCACCCTTTTCGAAAATTTGCTTATTATACTTTCATTTACTATATCATGAGCAAACCAGGTATTTTGGTTATCCATTCCATAAAACAAATGGATAAACAACAACATACGTTGCCACGAAAATGAAAAGTGTACTTTTAAAGCTATGTCCATTTAGAATGCGGAATAATAAAATCATCTGTATATCGGTAACGGATTAACGTACAAATAAATTTAATACATCAAAACAAAGGTAGTTCACTTTAATTTGAGGAAAAAATATCAATACAAATCATTTCTCTTCGTTTCTAATGAAAATTGGCACTTACTTTTTTATTCCTCCCATCAAACGCTGCACACCTTCGGAGTCAACTTCCTTGGTACATTTGTTCCACATTTTGGTCATCTGAGTCGCGTCCCGAGCCGTTTTTCCACTTTTCTTAAGCTTCCGCTTCATTATTGCCCAAAATCTCTCGATGGGCCGGAACTGCGGGCAGTTGGGTGGATTTATGTTTTTATCGATGAAATCTACGTTATTATTGCGGTACCACTGGATGACTTCCCGGCTGTAGTGGCAACTCGCCAAATCTGGCCAAAACTTCACGGGACCTTTATGGGCTTTAATGAAAGGTAGTACGCGGTTTTTGAAGCATTCTTCCTTGTCCAGCTTCGAGTCCAACGTCTTATTCGTCAGGAGCACTTTGGCCTTTGCTCCACAGCTGCATATCCCTTGCCAAATCATCAGTTTTTTTTTGGCAAATTTGTCCATAAAAGCAAACTTAAACTTCGCAGGAACATCTCCTCGTGCCGTCGCCATGTAGAATTTTTGGCCAGGAAGCTGTACGAAATCCATTTTGACGTAGGTTTCATCGTCGATGAGCAGGCATCCTTGGTACTTCGTCAAAACCTGCTGGTACAATTTCCGAGCTCGAGTTTTGGTAACGAAACTTTGCTTCAACGTTCTGTTTGGTTGCTTGCTGGCTCGATAAGAACAATATCCTGCTCGCAAACGAATTGTTCGAACGGTACTGCAAGCAGCAGCGTATTTTTGTGCGATTTCATTATCTGATAGTCCAGGGTTTGCTCTGACGGTTCTCAACACCTTCTGGCTAAGCTTGCGGTCATATGTTCCACAACGACGCTTACCGTGAGGCACTCGATCCACGCTTTTTCGCTCCCTGAACCGTTTGAGCACATCATACACGGCGATTTTCAACGTTTTTGCGATTTTTATTGCGGACCACGTTGGATTATCAACGTGGGTGTGCAAATTTGTTTCGCTCCTCTCGGCTTCCATCCGGAATAACTTTTGACTCACTGCACGAAACACCGTGAAATTTATACCACAGAAAGTGGGCGCCTAGTTAAACAAACCGCTGCAAAAGAATTCTTGCAGCGGTCACTTTCCGTGCCGCTGCAACACAATAAGTGATTCTGGATTCTAACTGGACAGAACATTAGTCGTTTCCCTTTTATTGAAAGTAAGAAGTCTAAGAGTGAATTGCGGCATAATCCGCCAGTATCACACCTGAGGTTAATGCCTTTATACAAACGTTCTACGACGTGGCAGTGAAAAAAATTTGCAGAATATGTGATACTTTCACTACTGGTCAAATTTTTGGCCTCACATACATGTTTATAGCATGAGATAAGCCCCTCTCACCGTCGACAAGGTGACAAATTTGACCCGCGAGAGGGTGAAAGTGTTATTTTTTTAAATTCGGGATGAATGTCGATTCTTGCCCACCTCAGAGGAGGAGCAGTGATTGGCTGGTCCTCACGAAGTTAATTTCGTATTATTTACAAAGAGGTGTTATGATAGCATTTCAGCAGATGAAATGCAATATGATTGTTTTATTCAATTAACGAGACATTTGTTCTATGTACAAAATCCTTGTTTACGCAACGAATTAAAGTTGATTTACGAAAAAAACATTTTCAGTGAAGGAGGCTTATACATGAAACAAAGAAGAAATTCTTGAAAATTGTTCCATTTTAGCTAAGGATAAATGAGTGGGCAGGTCATTATATTAAATCTGGTCTGCAGAGGCTGTTGAAGCAGTTTTTTTAAAGGATATTTTTGTTACTATGAAAAAAGGGCTGCTTCGCACTGCGTAAAATAACGTTTGCATTAAAAAATAAATGGACCAAAATTGCCGATTTTTCATGGGTTTACCTTCACCCGCACTGACAAAACTACCCATGTAGTATCAATCATAGTAACCCATGAAACAGCAGACAAAATTTGACAGCTCTATCAGTCAAACTCTAACCGTGATGGCAAAAACAGTGAAGCAACTCCGTTCAGAAGTGTGCGCGTTCAAAGAACGGCACCCCGCCGCTTCGAAAACGGACATCGTGTGGCACTTTGTGCACGCCGGATACGCTCGTTCTGGCATCTACAACATCTTGGCACTATTAGACAACAATCAGAGCATCGAAAGAAAGCCCGGTTCCGGACGGCCAACGACCCTGAGCGACAAGAAGCTCCAAAGGATGCTGAAGAGGAAGACCGAGGGAAAAGTGGCTACATCGCTGCGTGCGCTTGGCCGGGAGGTCGGTTCAATCGGCCAAACAGTGAAAGAGAACCTGGCGAACATGAACATACATGCCAGGAAGCGGAAGTCGAGTCCACTGGGTTCGGAGCTGCAGGCAATGACGCAGCGGCAGCGGCTGAATAAGATGGTCAACTCGATTTTCCCGGCGAATCGCGACGTGACGGTGGTGTTGGATGACGATGGATGGCAGGGCACTTCGTATTTTACTTCCCCCACGAAGGAAGTGAGCTCCGAGGTGAAGTTCATTTCACACACCAAGTTCCCCAAGAAGGTGCTGCTGTGGCTGACAATCAGCTAGAAGGGGATGTCAAAGCCGCTCTTCTTTCGCTCCGGACTGGCCGTGAACGGGGAAATTTATAGTACGAAATGCCTGCCGGAAATTGCGTCGTTCATCAAGAAATACCATAAAGGCGAAGACGCGTCGTTCGGGCCGAATCTGGCGTCGGCCCACTACTCGAAACCATCGTTGGAGAAGTTGGAGCGGCTGAATATTGATGTGGTACCCAACAAGTCGGCGAACCCGCCCAACGTCCCCCAGCTGCGTCCCATCGAGAATTTCTAGGCCAACCTGAAGCGTAAGATCTACTCCAACAATTTTGTCGCGAAAAGTGAGGAGGAATTGATAAATAAAACGAAGAAAGAACTCAAAAACATGCCTACACGCATGTTTTCGTCCGCCATGGCGAATGTTCCGGTTAACTGCCGGAAGGCCGCTCGCTAGGGCGTAGATTTTTTTTTTGCAAGTAAGCTTAAATAATTACCTTCAATGGGATATTTATCAAAAGCAATTATCTGTCTTAGCTTTTTTTTATCACCATCCGAAAAAAGTCCATTTATTTTAATGCAAACGTTAAAAACAGACTTGCAAAGCATTAGTATTTCGTGCATAATAAGCTCTAGACATTTCCTGAAGGTTTGATAACGCACATATATGCAAACAACAAGCTTTATATTGAAAAAAATTCCGTCGAGTATCAGTAAATCGAGAAAAATTGTGTTAGTAATTGTTGTTGTATTGACTCTGTCCATCGATAAGCGCTTTAGGTCATCGGCAAGCTCAAACGGGGTGTGATGATTACTCTTTACTAGTCAAGTAGGTATTTTGTCTATTATGGATTTATATGCATCGGATTAATCCTTGAATTAACTAAACTCATGTTCTCCACTAACTGCTCCTGGTTCATATCAACATCTTTGTTTTTCAACAGCAACCCTTCCCCAGCCCACCCAGGCCCTTCGTCCCCATCACGTCCTACAACAACGACGTTTCGTTCGATGGTTCCTTTTCGTACGGTTACACTACAGGTGACGGTCAGCAGCAGCAAGCTCAAGGTTATCTGAAAAACCCCGGCCTGAAAGACTTGGAAGCTCAAGCCGTGCAAGGTTCATACTCGTACACCTCGCCCGAGGGCCAGCTTATAACGGTGACATACATTGCCGATGAAAATGGTAAGACTCTCGCCACTACCAATTGTATTTCGCTAAGATTGATAAATACTCTTTTTTTTTACCGAACCAAGGCTTCAGGGCAGAAGGTGCCCATCTGCCGACGCCACCGCCGATCCCTGAGGCCATTCAGAAATCCCTGGCGCTGATTGCAGCGACTCAACCGGTCTCGCAGAAATTCAGCCAAGCCTATAGTCAGCAACCGTTCGGCACCAATCAGAACTTCAACCGTTTTGGATAGATTGCACCAACTCATGCGTCTAAATGCAAAAAATAGAAGAGCAGGTAAGAAACCTTGAATTGAACCGATAGACGGCACAATAATTCACACAATCAGTCAATTGGAAAACCTCAATCTACTGAAATCCGTCATAAGAAGAACGAACTCCAATATCAGTTGAGAAAAACAAACGAAACAAAGATGCAATCTTAAACGATGAAACAAGCTATTAAAATGCAAATTGATTTGGCTGGAAGCGTCTTTCCGTTTTGCACCGGCTCTGACAGCTAGTAACTTCGCGTAACTCGTCATGTTTGATGTCAAATCAGTCAATTTGATTAGGAAAACAATGTTGTGGGGTATGTTTGATGCGCCGATGCATGGCGAGTTCCGTTTGGAATTAATTTCTCGCAAATCGGCGGAGTGCGCGGGGGTTGGGCGCCAAAAGTGTTGTTTATGGTAATTGAAATATCAACGATGGCTTGGGGATGCGATTGTGTGTTTTGCCATGGATGGGGTTTTTCATGATGTTTTGTTCTTCTTCTTAGGATGGATTGATGGAATGCGTGACCTATTGCAATACATGTTTCAACACTAACTCCCGTGGTAGTTACCGAAGACCAAGATGGCATCAGCAGCGGCAACAGCAAGAACTCGTAGAAGTGTGAATGCCTTTCACAGAAACGATACCAATGTTATTTTTTAGTACCAGAGATGACTGTTATGAGATAGTAAATTTTATAAATACTGTTCCCGTCAGTGTACATAAGCCTCAGTTAGCCCTGTTTCTTCTTGCCTGAATTTGTGAAATAGCTTCTTTATGTTTTAAGTGCAAATATGAATTAAAATAATAATTCGCCTGGAAAAGTCGATGCTGTTTAATACTGAGAGAAAATTCACATAGCTATTCTATTGAACTAAAGCAGAGGTAAACATAAACAATATGGAATTGTTTGGAATAGTGTCCATCTAATGAAAAACCTTTAATTTTTATTTGAAGGGTGTATGCAATAAGAAGCAATCACATTATTATTTTTAACGTAGGACTACGTCTTTGTTTTTTTATACTGGGGTACAATTTAAAAAAAAAATCAAATTTCTAATGTCACGAAAAGTGGTCACGTCAAGACCGTCACGTTTTGAGCGTTAATACCTCAGTCGTTTCTCCAAAAAATTTCAATTCTTTTGCTCCAATCGATTGGAAATATTTCTAAGCATCGAGTGGAGGACATTGTAAAATTCATAAATGTTAAGCCTGCTCTTGAAAAGCCATCAAAGAATTTATAAATTCAAAGAATATTGAATTTTTCAATAAAAATGGCATAAATTAGTAGCGTAGTTCTACGTCATCTCTTCGAACAACCTAAAGAAAGTGTACCTTTTTTTTTCAATCAAAACGTTAAAGAAAAATATGAACTTGAAGTTCGAATGGAACTTCACTTAATTGCTTTATAGGAAAACGTTTTGGCGATATTGACTAAAGTTCTGTCCAGTTAGAACCCGGAATCACTTATTGTTTTGCAGCGACCGCTGCAGGAATTATTTTACAGTGGTTTGTTTACCTAGGCGCCCACTTTCTGTGGTATAAATTTCACGGTGTTTCGTGCAGTGAATCAAAAGTTATTCCAGAAGCCTAGAGGAGAGAAAAAATTCTGCACACCCACGTCCCAACGTGGTCCGCAATAAAAATCGCAAAATCGTTGAAAATCGCCAAATCAACCGTGTATGATGATGATGATGTAATACTACCATCTATTGTAGCAAGGTAACTTTCCATAGCAGTGGAATAATCTGAAAAACGATTTGATCAGAATTCTATCATTGTTTGTGATCATCAAGCTCCTGTATAAAGGGCCAAAAACGTTTGGGCGGGCCCGTAAGCAGAGACACATACGCGAAACCCGCGAATATAGGGAAAAGAATTTCCTTAAAAAAGCAAGGTCAGCACTAGATTCGAGCGCTCGATTGACAGAATAAACCCAATATATGGGGTCGAAGAGCCTGCCCTCGTTCCGCAAAATGTTAATAATAGGGAGGAGGCAGTTCAATGCAACCTATCCAAATCGTTTCACTTGGGTGCCCTGATGGTCCCTTCCTTTACCCGTTATATTTAATATTTGGTATATTTTGTACACATAAAATTAAAATATCATTATAGACGAAAATGAATGCTAATATATTCAAATTTCAAACTTGAATGATACATCCAATGGATTGTTACTGAAAAATAAATAAAAATTAGATATAAATTAATATTTTTCTAGTCCTGGTAGAGCTGAAAACAGAATAGATCATTCCAAATATCAAAGATAAAATTTCAATATTATTTTATAAGACATGTTGAAATATTTTTTCTCTATACTGTTCTAGTAACATTTCAAGGATAGCAATTGGAGTGATCGAAGAGTCTGGTTTGATGATTTCTGAAATAAATGGCTTATCTCACCATAATGTCACTTAATACGATATTACAATATAATCCTACATTGCTTATAAGCACATGCCAGTCTCTTATGAATATAGTAGTTGATGTTCAGTGCAATTTTAAATTAAATGTTATGGTAAAATGCTGCAAAACAAATTGAGCCCTTGATGTCATGTTGCTCTAGGCTCTTACATAGTTTTGAAATGCAAAGATGATTCCAAAGCGTGCTGAAATTATTAATAAAATATGAATGGAAAATATACAATATGATTTAAAGGGACACGATCTTCAGTCGCACCCCCTCACTTCGCTATTGTCAGATTGACAACATTGCCCAGGCTACGCCAACCAGCGTCTCCATGTTTCAGCTGGCAGTCTTTTGTGATCATGTGACTCGTGGAGGCGTGAGGTAGGAACTTGTGAGGACCAGAGGTCGGTCGCACCTTTCCTCGAAGTTATCAACTCACCATGTGAAGCCCCGCCAAATCAACCGTGTATGATGTGCTCAAACGGTTCAGGGAGCGAAAGAGCGTGGATCGAGTGCCTCTGGGTAAGCGTCGTAGTGGAACATATGACCGTAAGCTGAACCAGAAGGTGTTGAGAACCGTCAGAACAAACCCTGGACTATCAGATAATGAAATCGCACAAAAATACGCTGCTGCTCGCAGTACCGTTCGAAGAATTCGTTTGCGAGCAGATCGTTCTTATCGAGCCACCAAGCAACCAAACAGAACGTTGAAGCAAAGTTTCGTCACCAAAACTCGAGCTCGGAAATTGTACCAGCAGGTTTTGGCGAAGTACCAATGATGCCTGCTCATCGACGATGGAACCAACATCTAAATGGATTTCGGACAGCTTCCTGGCCAAAAATTCTACATGGCGATGGCAAGTGGAGATGTTCCTGCAAAGTTTAAGTTTGCTTTTATGGACAAATTTGCCAAAAAAAAAAAACTGATGATTTGGCAAAGGATATGCAGCTGCGGAGCAAAAACCAAAGTGTTCGTGACGAATAAGACGATGAACTCCAAGTTGTACAAGGAAGAATGCCTCAAAAAACGAGTACTACATTTCATTAAAGCCCATGAAGGTCCCGTGAAGTTTTGGCCAGATTTGGCGAGTTGCCACTACAGACGGGAAGTCATCCAGTGGTACCGCGATAATAGCGTAGATTTCATCGATAAAAACATAAATCCACCCAACTGCCCGCAGTTCCGGCCCATCGAGAGATTTTGGGCAATAATGAAGGGGAAGCTTAAGAAAAGTGGAAAACGGCTCGGGACGCGACTCAGGTGACCAAAATGTGGAACAAATGTGCCAAGGAAGTTAACTCCGGAGGTGTGCAGCGTTTGATGGGAGGAATAAAGAAGAAAGTTTGAATTTCCAAGAGAAGTGATTTGTATTGATATTTTTTTCCTTAAAGTACAGTGAATTACTTTTGTTTTGATGTATTAAACTTATTTGTACCGTTACCGAGCTACAGATGATTTTATTATTTCGGATTCTAAATGGATATAGCTTTATTCTCGGCAATTTTTATAAAAAAAAAAATAAAATATTTTTTTTTAAAAAAAAACAACTAAAAAAAAATTTTTTATAATAATTTCTTTTTTTTTTTAATTTGATTACCTTTCAAATAGTGAGCCATTATGTTGAGCCTTTTTTTTACAAATAAATCAGATGCGCTCAAAATGCTTCTGTTGTAGATGTCAATAATAGAACACATTTTTCACAAGCGGTTCAAATAGAACGATAGCCGAATTGAAAATGATTTGCCAACAATAGTTACAGCTACTGGAGAAATTTTTCGCCTTTTTAAAACACAATTAAACTGTTTTGGGTTATATTGTGGGTTGTAATAGATAGCGAATCACAGAGCAAATAAAAGTAAACAAACTATATTGGCAATAACGCTGCAAAAATACTCATATAATGAAAGAATCTGCTTAACTTGTATCATTTGATTCGAAACCTTTTTAATTCCAGCTTCAGATCATAAAAGCATAATAAATATTGTACTTGAAAAAATAAATGCTACAAACAAAAATGATCACCACATATTCATTTGAAGTTGAATATTTTTTTAACTCTTAGGGGATAAATAAACACATACAGTGACGGACAATACAATAAACCAAAGCCCGATTTTCATACAAAATGGTCATGTTTGGAGGCTTGTCTTTCACTTTTCACGTGAAGTAATCGAACTGAAATTTTGGCAATAGCCTAGAAATAAATGTTCATCTCTAATAAATTCATAATTTTTCATTCACCACTTCAGAAACTACAGACACCACCTACGACAAAACAATAAAACCTCCTTTTGATATCCATAGTTTAGGCCATGTTGATGAGTGTGAATTACAATCTTTAGTATACTGATATTAAAATGACCCGTGCATCAGAAATCAAAATTCAGATCCTCAAATTCGAGCATCGTTTATGGAAATAAAAAAGTGATCTATTGGTTTTGTCATATTCGGTGTCTGTAACTTTTAAAGTGGTGAATGAAAAATGACGTTTTTAATGCAGATGATAATTTAGGCTACTTCTGGACCACAGCCGAAATTTCAGCTCAATTGGTTTTCGAGAAAATGAAAGGCAAGCCCCCTAACATGACCATTTTGTATGAAAATCCGGCTTTGGTCTTATTGTATTTTCCGTCACTGTATTAGCTATGTTTTTGCACAGTTGGTTTATTAAACCTCCTCTCCTAGGCTAAATGCCCGCACTTTGGACTTAACGCTACACATCAAATCCTGTGCATGTCGTGAAGCATTCTTCTCTATATATTTGGCCGTTGATGATGCTAGTCGTTATGAACGGCTTGCTGAATTTGTCGCATCCAGAGATCGCCTGCTTCACCAAGTACTTCTTGGCATATTTTTCGACCTTTTTCTCTGGAACTTGTCCGGAACATCCAGGTGGGACTTGCCGATGAAAAACTTCACGCCAGGGACCTGATTGACGTCTGCTTGAATGTACGTCTCGTCGTCCATTACGATACATTCGGCTGCACGAAAAACTCGCGGTACAGCTTCCTGGCGCGGGATTTTGCCATTTTATTCTGTTTATCGGTTCGGTTAGGCGCCTTCCTTACCTTGAATACATGAAGTCCAGCCCGCTTCATTGTCTGTTGGACGAACCAGATAAAAACCTCGTAGGTAATGTATTTTCAAGTTGTAATGAAAGTAATCAGATTTATCTAGCTGCTTTGAACGTATTTAAACTACTGAATATGTAATTAGTGGTATTGCAAGTGTAACTAATTTACTTTAACTACAAAAATAAGTATGGTATTATTCAAGTACCTGTCAAAATCCCATTTCGATAAAAGCTCAAGATCTTCAAGAGCTACATCATTCAAACCTTCTATCTCCAAAGTCAGAGATAGTATTCGGGCTTGTTCATAAACCACGTAGACTGATTTTTGAAAATCTCAGTTCCCCCCTCCCCCCTCGTAGACTTTTCTCCATACATATTTTTGAAATTTTGTATGACGCGTAGACTTTGGTCAACCCCCCCCTCCCCCCAGAAAAGTCTACGTGGTTTATGAATAGTCCTTCGTCAGCTGTCAACATACGATGCTTTAGTAAATCAGTTTTTGATTTCAATGCTCGTCTCATTCGTTTGGCACTGGTAGGAGATGCCTGTAATTCTTCTTGCAAAAAGTTTGCCATATTGTCGCACCCCTCACTTTGAGCATTCATTCCTGCTGCAAACGCCAATTCATTCGCGGTTCCCTGCTGCCTCAAACGTTCAACTCTCCGCCTTTTATTCTGTTTATTCAGGTCAGAAAACGGTTTTCTGGGCCTTCCATCTTTCACATTACCACATGTGGATGCACTACAATTCAACCAACTCTTGTTGCTTGTTTCAAAACTTTTCTGCGTTCTTCTTGCCTTATTCAAGCGATTGTTAAATTCAGAGCACAACCTGGACACGTCTTTGTTTATACGCTTATTTTCGTCTAGCGACAAACAGTTTGATTTTTTCAGAACGAAATCAAGGACATGTTGCATTTTAATGGTACTTGAACTACCATATTTCAGCAGCCACACTTTGAACAAATGTTTCCGGAGCATTTTCAAATCACACAATCTGAATCAACTGGAAACTCAAACTCAACTGCAGTTTGTAAACAAATGAAATTATTCTGGGCTACTTGACCTTCAAATGAGCTAGCTCTTGCGCAAAAGGATCCAAGGTTGCGGTTAATTATGTCGGGGATTCAAAAAAATATTGATAGCAAAAGAAATTGGTACGCCCGAAAAGACGAAGTGAAAACTTCATGTACCCGATGATACCCGGCGCAGATTTTGCGTACAGGTATATTGGTGATGGTTGAGCTGTGGTTGCAAAAGTTTGCCGGTGTCTGAATTATTGTTGTTAAAAAAACCGCTTTAATACTCAAATAAAGCCATTTAGACAGTTGACGTCTTCAGCAAAGTTGTGCGATAATATTGATAACTCTGTGAAACATTTTTAATCGATCTGGTAAGTTTGAGCCACAAAAAAGTAAAAAAAAAACAGGTTTTAAGTTAGTCTATATACTAAATCAATTATATATCAGAATGCTTTTGATCTATGTACTAACTATCTTGAGCAAAGTTTCGTTAAATATATAGTTCTAAAACTTTGCTCAAGACACTAACCTTTTATCTTGTACCCACACAAAGTTAGTTTTTGACATAGACTATGTCTTACGGGAAGGGTAGGGTGTCAATTGAAAATCTAAAAATAATCGAACGTCACGAAATATCGTTCCAAATCAAACGCTAATAACTCAATAAATGCTCAATAGATTTTCAAGATATTTACATCAATCGGTTGAAAATTCCCACGTTTCAATTATCAACCATTATCCGTTAAGAATTTTAAGCTATAGAAAATAACCAAAATATAAGTTAATGCCTTATAATGCCGATATTTCAGAGTAAATTTACTAAATGCACTGTACTTTCCTATCACAGATTTCAAATGTAAGCAAGGGAGGTCTCATATGCAGCAGTGAACGATATGAAAGGGGTACACTTTCACAATTTTACTCTGGGCAGACCAACGAACCATCGAGGATCAGCAACTGGCGATGGCATAAACTCTGGAGGCAGCCTCGATGGCACGAAGCCTCTAGTGGCCAACAGCCTGCAGAGCAGTCAGCTACCTGTCGACTGGTTGGTCGCCACTGCACCTTCTATGGTACGTGCCACCACCACCTGCCAACCGCCTATGTGGATTTGGCAGGTGGTGGTGGCACGTACCATAGAAAGTGCAGTGGCGACCAACCAGTCGACAGGTAGCTGATTGCTCTGCAGGCTGTTGCTAGTAAGTCCTTGGCTAGGCAACAATTGCAGTGGTGTGCTGGGCAGTCAGTTGCCCAAGCCGGTGATGATTTGTAGCAAGCCGGTGAACGCCACCACGAGGAGCAAAATATGGTGCTTGAGTGTGTGTTTGTGTGTGTAATATGCTGGTAGCCATCTTTATCTGAAGCGCAACGTGCACGGCGAAATAACCTGCTTCGTGAAAAGACCGAGAAGGTTTCAAATCTAATGCGGACTATTTCAAATTTATCCTTTTCTGGACGAACAATCCAATTTTGAGAGAGTTTGTTTAATTTGAATTTATCTAACATCTTACTAATTGGCAGACAGTGGTGGCTAAAACAATTTTAATTTTCTCTTCGTTGCATACCTTGAGCATAGTGCATACTTTCAAAATGGCTGCCGCCAAGAAAAATTTGAAAAACGGCTAATTCGATCGTTTCTTGATTGATTTAATTTTGAGCTGAGATTTTTGCACTAATCTAGATGTTTTTACGATTGTGATTTTATTTACGCAAGTATTTAAAATGTTAAATAAAAGATGTTTATTTTCGCGTACATATTCATCAATCGGCATTGGAAAATTTAAAGAATGTTGCGTTCCGGCAAGTATCAAGAAATGCCCTTTCACAGACAACGTTTTGATCCCCGAACATGATATTCTGAAGTAACATTCTCCTAACATTCCAACTAGTACCGTTATGAATAGTTATTCTCTTGTGTCAGCGATTCACGTTTGATAAGAGTTTCAATTCTAGGAACAAATAGGTAAAAGTGAGAATAAGTAGGAAAGATGTACCTATATTAATCTTATCACTTTGCAATTCATCCTACTTGAAATAAAACGATATACACGTGACAGAATTAGTTAGTAATGTTTGTTGTAGTTATTTAACGGAAAACATTATTAAAAAACGAAACCGATCCTTCAACTGCCCAATTGTTTGATTCATCGTAGGATGAATATAGGAACAATGAGATTAATATGGGGGCAGTAACCCTACGATGCCAAATCGATTTGATGCCAACCGTATGTGCAAATTTCAGAAGCACGGTAAAATCGATCAATCGGAAAACTTTCCAAAACGACCAAGTTCCGATCCTCGGAGACAGTACCTACGTAGCAATGTTCCGCTACGAAACTAAAGAAACTAATCAAATGGTAGTCTTCGTCAACCGGTCGTGTGTTATGCATAACCCCACTGATTTTTTTAAAGTATAGTATCACTTAAGTAAAACGTTTGTAAATTATTTCAAAATATGTAAAATAATATTTCTAGCAATTTTTCCGTAGACATCAAAGCGCTAAAATATCAGGAACCCATCATCTTCGACGCTGAAAACTTGACTTTGCGAGTGAAGATCAAGGTCTGTTCCTAACCATCCAGCCATGTCCCACCCAGAAGTTAAGAAGGAAGCACGCCGAATTGCAGATGAGCTTGAAGCTCACTTCAAACTGAACGTTAATCGCCCCAAAGTTGGAGGCTGCGGAAGTTCCAATAATGGCAACATGGCGAGGAGGCTACTTGCGCAACCTCAAAGATTTGCTGAAATTCTTGGGGTTGACGTGGACATGATAAGTAACATTTGGCTCATCAGCAGTCTGGCACTTTCATCTAAAAAGTTGGACAACAATAAAATCAAACAGTTGTACACTGACATTGAGCTACAATACCGTTGTGAAATTCCGTTTGTACGGCAGCTTTCTCCATGTCTGCATAAATATGAACATCTACCAGAATTGATTGAACGTTTGGTAAATTTAATAAATAAATAAGGTATGTGGAAGTATATAATGCTAATAAATGTTTTTATCTTTCTAGCCATTTACGATGAATTTCGTCGACGAGCAGGCTGGAGAATCAAGTCACAAGCGACACAAGTTCTCGCGATTGCACTTTGCACGAAAAACTTCAGCGGAGGATAACCTTACTGATATGATGAGAGAAGCTTTGATTTCGTCTGATCCCAAGATGGCGTATCTATCAGTCAAATCAAGCGGCAAAAAATCATTCTAGAAGCATGACCCAGAGTTCGAAGCGCAGATGCTACAGTTCTTTGTATCTGACAAACAGGAACACGAAAACATTTCCCAATCTAGCGAAAACGATGATGAATACAGTGAAGATGAATTATCTGATGGTAATGGATAATATACTTTTTTGTGGTAGACCGAAAAGTCCCAGTTAACTTGTTTTATTCCAAAGACATCTGAAAAGCGTATGGATAAATGGGCAATATTCCGAAAATATGGGGAAGTGGGGTAAAATCAGCAATATCTCCGTTTCCCGACTCGTGGCTATAACTACCTCCACACCTAGGGAAATACTACATAAGAATAGGCCTATTTTAACTACCGCAGACCCCTCCGAGCATAGATTAATCAGCAATATTCGAAAATACAGAGAATTGAAGCAAAACAAGCCCAATATCTCAGTTTCCTGACCCGTGTGGTGGCTGAAATCACTTCCATTTAGTTTCTAGGGAAATTCGACATAAGAATAGGCCTATTTTGTCTACCACAGACCCCTCCGATCATAAATTAATAAACAATATTCGAAAAATGGGGGAAGTGGGGTAAAATCAGCAATATCTCTGTTATCCGACCCGTGCGGTGGCTGCAACCACTTTCATTCAATTTCTAGGAAAATTCTACATAAGAATAGGCCTATTTTGACTACCGCAGACTCCTCCAAGCATAGATTACTGGGCATTATTCGAAAATACGGGGGCATTTGGGTAAAATAAGCCCAATATCTCCGTCCACTGAATTTTGCGGCAAGTGAGATTCCTTCCATTCGATTCCCCAGGAATTTTCACATAAAAAATGCTATTGGTCACTAACCTTGTGCTTCTTGAAGCTGAATTATCGAATTCTTTCGCGATTCGTGTACTTATCTTCCCACTGTGGATTGTGACGAAATTTAGCACATGTAAACATTACATTCTTAACTAGTTCGACCTAGTTTTAACTAATTTCAAAAGAATCTTTTTTAGATTGGATGCAAAATATTCTAATTGTAGTAAAAAAATCACTATAGGCGTCATATTACAGTAGTACAAAGGCATCCGTTTTTATGTCATGACCCCAAATTTTGTTAACCCCGAATGACTCATTTTAATTACCTCGAAAGTAGCCGGCGTCTGTGATGCAGTGGTAAGCGTGACTGCTACTTGGCACCCCAGTGGGTCTGGGTTCAATCGCAGTCGACGTCGGTGGTTTTTCTGAGGCGAAAAAATCTGGTCACGTCTTCTTCGGAAGGGAAGTAAAGCCGTTGGTCCCGGCTCATATTCACGAGTCGTTAGGTAGGGTCCAGGTTGTGGAGTCGTCTTCTTGGCGTCGGTGATTGTCTCCATGTGAGGAAATAGGCCGACGTAAAATAAAGAAAAAAAAAAAAATTACCTCGAAAGTGGATGTGGATGCACACAAGTTTTGAAATCCATCCGAAATGACTGAGTTCAGACAGAAGTTCAGCGAGAAATAATAAATAGTTTTGCGCAAAACTCGCATACACACACATTCAACTCGTCGAGCAGAATCAACAATTCTCTTAAGAAGGGTAATGAAGTTATATATTAAGATTAACTCTCATTGGTCGTGCGAACTAGCCCTAACCAAAACGGAAAGCTTTAAACGCAACTTTAGACCTAAGCGCAATGCCAGCGACGAACCTTAATTGCATATCAAACAGGCGCAGAATTTCCCGCCAATAAATATTGAAACTGTGCTGATTTCGTTTCATGTTTTTATTTTGGAATTGTAGATTTCAAATTATTTTATACAGATTTTCTCAGTGGACTAAGCATTTTGGAAACTCATTCTTCTTTTCTTGGAAATTAAAGCTTATCACAGATCACAATTAGCTTCTAGATGCACTATCAATTGAAATCAAAGCTGGCTAGTTGTGCTGGTGAAAATGCTGAACCAACACTGGCCTTAATTTAGCCTCGTCAATTTTGCTCGTTTATTTAGTTGAAAACTACACAAATCAGCTAGTGAAAATTATCGTTCAGATATGACATCCTAATTTGTTAAAGTTCTAATGGATAATGTAAATAATGTATCGTTTCAATAAATCTGCTTATAGTTATTACTTTATTACTAATGTCATTCTTATTTTTGAATTCTAAAGGATGCCTTAAGTTTAATTATTTAGTTAGTACTAAAACAAAAATAAGCAACTAACATTTCCTAGTTTAGAAATTTCGAAATTCACATAAATAAAACTGTTACTATGAGGCAAATTGAATATTCGATATTCATTTTGCCTCATAGTAACAGTTTTATTTTCAAAAGTTACAGTTCACAACAATTTTGAATTCCCATTCCACATTAATTGCAAATATGCGTTAAGCTGAATTATCCTTTCGTTAATTTGCTGTTTTGTACCTGGGACTGTTTTGAGTTTATGCGAGGCTTGAGAAAAGCGGGCTTAATTAGAAGATTGCTATAAAGTGCGAGCCACACTCGCGGGATAAAGCTCTCCAGCTTTCAAAAGCATCTGTTTGATAGAGATGTTCACGTTTTACGAAACTCTTTCCTGATAATGTGCACTTAACAACGTCAACATTGGCTAATCTTTAGCAGATGTTTATCATTAACTGTGGGATGACTGGTTGGGCTGTAATTTGTGTATAAAAGGCATGGTGAGAGCAATTAAAAAAAAAGACTGAACTAACATCTCTGTTCGTGAATCAAGTACTAATAATTTACCAGGAAGGTCATTAAGTGCATCGACTAAAGTTTTGGCCTGGGAATAATTTCCTTTTATTAATAAGACATGGAAGATTAAGTTAGTGGAGGCATTTCAGAGACTTCGGTTTGGATTAAAACCACACAAACTAGGGACCGAGCAGTACGGTTCATACATGACGTTACGCTTGAAGTTAGAGGTTCTCTTTTAGCACCGTGTCTTCCTTTAGCTCCTTCGGTAAAGGTGAAGCTATAAAACCGAACCTTGCTGAAGGTCACTAGGTTTGATTCTCGTTGTACAGAAATTTTCACGACTTTCTAGGCTATGATTGTATGATTGAACTTGCCATACCATGATACGAATGTTTTAATGAAACCTGGCAAACAGAATTTTTAAGTCTCTACGATGAACTTTAAAACACTATTTTTAAGCCTTAACTTATTTCAACGTAATTAGAGAAGCATCTGCAAAGTGTCTGCCACGGAAGGTGAAATTCAAATATTGCTAAGACTCTATTGAATACCAACTTCAAACCTTTAATCATACTGTCCATGCTGTAATTTGTTCGGCCAAATTATATCCTTAACATTATGCTAAGTATTTTTGTTTCGGATGTAAAAACCTCAAATGGCCGTCCGGAACGTCCGACATCTTCCATGCTTGTACGACCACAATGACATTCTTTGAAACACTTCGTTACCATTGATATTTATAGTCCCCGTAGAATTTATCAAGCTAAGTCTTGATTTGAGTGATGTTTTTTCCGCAAAAAATAATGCTTAATGAGCAAACGAAATTCCCTTTTTTTTTTTTTTTTTTTTTCAATTTCTTATCATATCTTGTGGTAGTCTGCTATCCATGGCTGTCAAACAAGAACTAATTGACGCAGCTTATTAAAAAAATTGACAGGAGTAAACTGACAGTTCCTTGTTGATAGGAAGTGTGTTGACTTTTCAGTTTAGGGTGGGAAATTTTAAATGTTATGACTAATTCCAACTATTCCATTCCAACTATATTGGCTCTCTTTATAAAGGGATTATAATGATCGGCAAACGTAAGCTGTCAGTTTTATATGATAAGTTTGTCAAAATTACTCAAAATTTGATTATGTTGGATAGTAGTTATATTTGTGCCTGAACGTTATTGAATTACAATTTATGACAATCAGTTGTAATAGGCTCTTCTTACACCAAGTATGGTACAAAATTGAATCATTTTTTAACCTTTCGGTCTTGAGGTCTCTTTCGAAGGTTTTATTTCTTCAGCGTAAATTAGGATGAAGGATATGTTCTCAACTATATAAAAATAAAAGGTCCTTAATGACATCCCTGGAACCGTGGTTGTGAAAAGAAGAAATCGTAACCCATCATCCTGAAGAGACATGGATAGGGTTTGAATCTTTTAAATTAAATCCTATAGTTTGTTCTCGTTTGGAATATGTTCAAAGACATCCATTGCCTCTGAGGAATAATAAGGAAGCCTACTATCTTTTGCCTCTAAGGAATAAATTTAGGTAATTAGTGGTTTTCAAACGACCTTCCAATAATACAATGCTGCGTGGAAGTAATTCTACTTTTGATTATTTTGAATATATATTCATTTACAATCGCTTTAATGAGTTTCGATATGTAAGATATAAGGCCAATACTACGATATCAACATATATTATATTTTCTTCCAGATTTGAAAATCGGCTCTAAAAACGAACGTTCCCAAACTTTTGGATACTTTTCTCATTCCAGTGACAAATTGAAAAGCCTGAATATCGGAGCATTAAGCTCAGTTGCAAAAGTTTTCGCAAAGCCCTGAAATACTCGGAACCCGAGAAACATCTATATGTTGTGGGTTCTTTGAATAGGATTCAAAGAACCCACGATCTTGATCAGCTTCTGTATACGTTACCGTCATCCGGGGTTGCTTGCAACAGTTCACCATTGATCTTATAATGTTATTAATCAAAATTTTTTTGATGGTTAGAACTTCTTAACAGTATTTTCAATAAAACATAAATTCATCACTTTGGACACATGACTTGCAATAACAAAGTGTTCTGACCATTAATTTTAAAATAAATATTTATATAACATGTTCTGCCATACTTTACGTCAATTCAATAGTTGTAATTTAATCATTTTCTCAGTAATCAGGTCAAACAAATTATAAATTAATTGCTATGCATAATCGCTCATTTGGGATGAAGTTGATCAAGGCAACTTTAAATAAGCGTATTATGCGCCTCATAATTCATGAAAAGTCTTGGAGCTCAGAGACGCCTATGAATTTTCCTGCTTTTATTTTCTTTAGGAAAACTAGTCGATGTTAACAAACTAGGAAACATAGAGATTTTTCGCATTTTTGCATCCCCTTCTGTGACACTGTCACCAGGCCGAATTTTCATCAAACGTCGTCGCTTAGGAATATTTCGAGTTGTTGGCTCACCATAGCGCTCGTGCTTCAACAAAGTCATTAGTTGATCGGAAAAGGAACAATTTGGATTGGGTGAAGTTGTCACATCTAGTTCGGAGTAACTCTTTTGAGAACTTCCATCCTGTTAATGGAAGAAATATATCCTATTCCAGTTGTTTTAAGCCCTGATCGCATTTTATGAGCATTGCTCTTTTGAATGGCATTTACGGCAGCCTTCAACAAACCAGAAAACAAATGCTTTGGCCCGATACTCGATTTCACTTCTTCCAATGCTCTAGAGTCAGTTTCCATGATTTTTTTAAGTGGCCTAAAGAATGCCACATCCAGCGGTTGGCATACATGAATTCTGTTGTATCGGGATCCAAAAGGGCCTCCTTGAGTCCATGTCGGATAAAAAAAAGAAGCGCAGCGTATGTAAACAGCATAATGTGGCACCAAAGTTCCATCGGCAGCTCTCGCAAACATAACGGAATACGAACTCTTTGAGTGGTCAAGTACATTCTCTATATGTTTTTGTCCCTCTCTCACAATGACTGCATTTGATTTCGGATCGTCCGTAAATTGGTCTCGTCATAATTGAGATTATTTTGAGGAGGAACATTTCGAACGGTAGTGGCGAGTTTGTCGAAATATTCGTTGATTATCGCCGGACTTACTTTTGCACGAGTCCTTTTGATGTTTTGTGACAGTCGAGAAGATAAAATTCCTTTGTTACGAGAAAGAAATGAAGAAATCCAGTCTTGTCCCGGCAGATTTCCCTTAAATCTTGTAGTGCACGGAAATAAATTCTTGACCATATCCGTGAACTGCAGGCATGAATTCAAGAACAAGCAAAAATACGCCGTGAACTGAATCACGTAATCATTAACTATATCAGGTGTAAAGTTCATGTTTTTGTGGAAACAATCCATGGATTCGGTTTTGAAAGGTTTTGTACGGGATTTCGTAGTTGCGTTCAGCTTCACGCATCGAAATTTTACCGGTTTCGACCGATCTCACCGCGACGACAGGAATCAAAGCAGGCCCTTCTGCCTACGGCTTTTGTGTATTTTCATGGCATTTTCGTGGTATTTACACTTGAAAATGGCTCTTAAATTTTATCGCGCACTGAGTTCGTACTCAGTTGTAAACAAACAAGATGGCAGTCGCATATAAGTAGGTGGTTGATTGATTCGCTGTAAGGTGGTGATCGTTGAGCAATGACAATTATGAAAACTATTGGATCGTCACCGAAAAAACGCGTTTCCAGCAACAAAAAAATGCTAATGATATAATTAGGGCAGGACTCGGAAAAGAATGTGCATGTATAATAAGTTTTGTCTAGATTTAAATCCCTTTAGTTGTTGATGTAGAATCAATTGTTTGGAGGTTATTAAACTCAGTAGAAAATAAAACAAAGTAATTTATATTATTATGAATATTTAGGACTAATTCTAGGGTGTTTCTTCATCAGGGCAAATCTAACATTGAGAGACTCTCTTTGATTACTTTCTCTTTCATTCATATTCCAATCACCTTTACGTTTTTCATTCTACTATTTCTAGAGTATGCTAGCCAGCACTGTTGTGTTTCGATCTGTACTAAAGAATCCCTCGAAAGTTTTATAATGGCGCTGAAATAAATGAAAGAGAGTGAGCCCCTATATAATCTCTCAATGTTAGATTCGCCCTAATGAAAAAAAAAAACCCGAGAATTAATTGATAAAAAGAACATGTCTAGGAGCTCGTGAACATCAGTTCACTAAATGGTCATGTTGTTAGCCTGATGTATTTAGATTTTATGGATGAAATTAAGAACTTGCCGGAACGCAACATTCTTTTATGTCTTCCAACACCGTTGGATGAATATGTACACAACATATATTCATCTTTTATTTGTACAATTTCAAATACTTGAGTAAATAAAATGGCAGTCGTAAAAACCTTTTGATTAGAGCAAAAATCTCAGAAATAACTCAATCAAGAAACGATCGAATTACTAGCATCAAGTGTTTCAATTTTTCGTGACGGCAGCCATTTTTAAATTATACACAATGCTCACGGTATGTAACGAAAAGAAAACTAAAATGGTTTTAGCCACCGGTATCTGCCAATTGGTAAGAACTTGGAAAGAAATGTTAAATAAATTCTAATCAAACAAACTCTCTCAAAAATGAAGTGGTCGAAAAGGACGGATTTGAAATGGTGCGCGTTTGAGTTAAAACCTTCTCGGTCTTATGCAGAAGCAGGTTATTTTAGCCGTTGCACGTTGCGCCTTATCGAATGAAGGCTCCAACAATTCCCCCCCCCCCCCCCTCTCTCTCTCTCTCTCTCTCTCTCTCTCTCTCTCTCTCTCTCTCTCTCTCTTCTATCTATCTCTCTATCTCTCTCTCTCTCTCTCTCTCTCTCTCTCTCTCTCTCTCTCTCTCTCTCTCTCTCTCCACACACACACACACACACACACACACACACACACACACACACACACACACACACACACACACACACACACACACACACACACACACACACACACACATAAGGCCCAGTTAGAATTGGAACATAGACTATTGCGCATATTTCGGATAAACATTAACAAAATAGTATTCTGTTTTAACTGAAATGTTCAAATTTATGTGAACTTTAGAGGGAAAATACGAAAAAAAATTAAACATCTCGATATCGAAGTAATTTGCGGACTTTTCCCGGAATACGTTTCATCAACCGGCGCACATTATTCTCATCCATCGTTTTGGCAATCTCATTCCACTTGATTCTCAATTCATTCATGCTTTTGACGACACTGCCATTCACCATCAGCTTCCTCTTCATAATAGCCCAAAATCTCTCTATCGGTCTGAGCTGGGGACAGTTTGGTGGGTTGAGTTCTTTCGGTATGAATCGAATCCCGTTGGTTTAATACCACAGTAGCACTGTTTTACTGTAATGACACCTTGCAAGATCTGGCCAAAACATGACAGGTTCATTGTGGGATCTGATGAATGGCAATATTCGCATTTGGAGACATTCCGTTCTGTCCAGCTCTGAATTAAATGTCTTATCAGTGATGAACCCCTTGGCAACACTAGTGTGTTTCTTTCCAAAATGGTAATGAATCAGACCAGCCCGGGGGCCTAGTAGTTGAAGTTAAACTACCTCAAGGTTTTTACAGTGTTCAGGGATTTCCAAATTTTTTTCCTATGTATATCAAAAAGCAATGTACGTTGTCCTTCTGAAATCAATGGATGCTGTCTACAATAGCATGGAGTTCAGGATGACTCGCAAGTCATGATTACTGACAGTGAATTTAATACCGCAAGATCTTAACGCAGACGCATGGTTCTTCTTTTCATTATATCAGACCCTTGAACAGTTGAAAGACGTTGGTGATACCAATGTTTAACTTTGCCAGAAAAATTCTGCGTTAGATTATATTATGATTTAGAACAAATCAACTATCAGAAAAAATGAATCAGCAGTGAAGTTATAATTATTCAAATTATCAAAACTTACGATTCGTGTGGAAAAGTTTTTACATTCAAAAGTGTTGCCTAGAAAAGAAATTAAATCTAATTTACGTGATTCTAAATAAAATCTACTTTGTATGCGCATAGTCGTAATAGTTCTGTTTCATGAAATACAGTCGACTTCGATACATAAATTCATCGATTTGTTTTGTTCAAATATTTCAACAATCATGTTATCATGCAAGCGATTTGTACTAAACTATCATAATTTTACGTTCCGCTCAGTCCATACCGATGTCATCGTGGGTACATTTAATGAGA
Source organism: Aedes koreicus (assembly GCA_024533555.2). Classification (NCBI taxonomy): domain Eukaryota; kingdom Metazoa; phylum Arthropoda; class Insecta; order Diptera; family Culicidae; genus Aedes; species Aedes koreicus. The sequence goes on along the minus strand of JAHHFK020005600.1, from coordinate 13,834 downwards.
TCACCTTGATTGGGGAAGCGACCGTTCTAAAACAATCCATGTCAGTGTCACCACATAATAAGCGGTGCATCAATGCGTTCGATCTGTGAAAGCCATCGATGGAGCAAAGTGGAGGCATCGCAAATCCCTAGCAAATACGGAGAGCATCTTCGTCACATATATTGACATCGATACTGGCGACGTGCGTCACCTTGATACCAGTGCAAAATAAAAAGCGATCAAAGGTTATCTTCCGATCTGATGCTGTTAAAATCCTTACACATTTAGATTCAAAAGAACGTTCCTCAATCCCACGAAGCTATTAATTACGCTGAACTCTTAAGTTTTCAGAGAGTTCAGATGCCGTCCTTTAGCATTTGATATTTCACGCACGTGACTCTTCAAAGAGGAGGAAAAAATACTGATTTAGGGGAACAAGTTTCGATTGAATATGGACAGCGAATGTCGCTCTTTTGGCGAAGTGATTCGCCTAGTACAGAGCCAGAGGTTAGTGAGTGAAAGGTGAATCCGAGATGGGACGTCTATCGCGCAATGTTGATGTTTGTGGCGCACGGCTGGGTGCATTCGCAGTAATTATATAAATCATATAATGTTGCGCTCCATTCAGAACGACAGTGGAAAAACAGTAGGGGGGTATCGCTTGTTTGCGTTGCATGAGAAGTGATAGAATGAATGATCAGGATACAGACAGTGTTTTGACAATGAGATTTGCTCAGAGTTCATGTCCTATATAGGATGATAGTGGAGAGCTTAATGCAAGAATATAAAGCACACAATTGAAGTATTTTTGGTGGTATTGAGCTACTTCAAATGAATTTTGAAAAGGAAAAAAGGCTCAAATAATATATACTGGCATCTTAATGCGTTGGATCTTGAAATTTTGCCAAGGAACGAGAAGAAAAAATATGGAAATACTTTACAGTGTCTGCCGACGGAAAATACTAAATGAAATCATATTCTCAGTCCATTTTTCGTACATGTTGACTGTTACAAATGGCACCGACAATTGTCATGCGACAGACTCAATTCAACAGCAATAATCATCCACCCCTCAGTTCTTAATAGCTACCATTAACACGTCACTGCAGATCGTGGAAGCTTCCGATCGAACCCTCAGACGATCGTAAAGTTCCGGCAAACCACGTTTTTCCACCCGGGTGGAGTATCCTCAAACGGCGAACGATCCGATCGATTTTGCCAATCGTGACAGATCTCCTGCCTAATCATCACGTTTATGAATGTTAACAATGTCGCTGACAAAGCGGTGTTGCTGCTGTAATGATGATTATGCTAGAGCATCCGTCTCTGTATCACGATGGAAGTCACGAGTCTGTAGCAAAATTCAATTCACTGACGCTTTCCATGCTGGTTGGATTGATTGCATTTCAGTAGTAATCATCGCTGCACCGCTTATGGAATTACCGCAGAATGCTCTGAACTAAAGTGGTGAATGAATCTTCTTCACTTGTGTCACTTGCGCTGCCTCGATGGAACGTTGAAAATTTCAGCGGCAATAAAACAAAATATTGGGCTTGCCGGGTTTCGGATTCAATCAACAAAATAATCATTTTGACCGTGCGATTTAAATGTGGCGAATTTATTGGCTGTCACTTTCGCTTAGTGTCATCCCTTCACTTGTGACCAAATCTTCAACCAGTTGATGATAACGACAAATTGTACTCATCTGGACGTTCGAAATGAGTCTTGATTTGGTTTTCATACAGTGGTATAAAAATTGTGACTGGTGTCCATTAACCTGTTCGCGATTTTTTATTCCCCAACAATCGTAGCTCAGCAGCACCAATAATGGGTGATATCAATTTATACATCAGGGAACGGTTGCATTATACGTTATATTCGAAAAAGATGGTACGAACTGTGATGACGATTATCCACAATTATGTAATTCCACGGTCGGTTGAACTTGACATCGAACGTAATTGGTCACAATGATGCGCAGATGGAATTAAGCATAGTAAAATTAAATTTAACTTACGACCGTGTCAGCTTACACATGATCTTTAAGGGTCGCTAACCAACGGTGATGGATTGCTGTGGGATGGGCGGTTGTGCTTCATTTAATTGAAATATTTTCTGTGGTCATCAGTCATTAAAGCGAGAATTTTTGTTTTCGTTTGGTCAAATATTTTTGTCAACATATGAATTGAAATTATCTGTTCTTATTTTTAACTGCTTACTTTTTTCAAAACTAAATCAATTAACTTTCAAAATTAACGAAAGTGCTCCAACAACTGAAGTAGTTTACCAAAACCTTATGTATTCCAGAGACTCAACATTTGAAATTCTTTTTAATTCAAAACTACTATACCAGGGAGAAATCTTCAAAATCATCTTCAGAATTTTGTTCTGAATCTTTTGTAGAGCCTTTTTTTTCTACAGACTGCCCCAGAAAGTATGGACGCAGCGAGAAAACACTGCCATTTGGCAATAATTGATCACTAGTTCTTTTCATGGCCTTACTCACGCACTTGTGTATCGGTTTAAACCCTTTCGAATAGTTTGTTTCAAAATGCGTGGACTTTCATAGAAACAATGTCGAAAAATTTTGCACAAAGGGTGTACAGAACCCGGAATGTCACTGACAAAGAAGGAAAAAAATGGAAAGAATGAGTAACAGGTTGGCTGATAAGTCCCCGGTCTGACACATAGATGGCGTCGCTTGTATTAAATGCATATTATTTTTATATAGTACCAACCTTCAAATGATTCGTGTCAAAATTTGACGTCTGTAAGTCAATTAGTTTGTGAGATAGAGCGTCTTTTGTGAAGCAACTTTTGTTATTGTGAAAAAAATGGAAAAAAAGGAATTTCGTGTTTTGATAAAATACTGTTTTCTGAAGGAAAAAATACAGTGGAAGCCAAAAGTTGGCTTGATAATGAGTTTCCGGACTCTGCCCCAGGGAAATCAACAATAATTGATTGGTATGCAAAATTCAAGCGTGGTGAAATGAGCACGGAGGACGGTGAACGCAGTGGACGCCCGAAAGAGGTGGTTACCGACGAAAACATCAAAAAAATCCACAAAATGATTTTGAATGACCGTAAAATGAAGTTGATCGAGATAGCAGAGGCCTTAAAGATATCAAAGGAACGTGTTGGTCATATCATTCATCAATATTTGGATATGCGGAAGCTCTGTGCAAAATGGGTGCCGCGCGAGCTCACATTTGACCAAAAACACCAACGTGTTGATGATTCTGAGCGGTGTTTGCAGCTGTTAACTCGTAATACACCCGAGTTTTTGCGTCGATATGTGACAATGGATGAAACATGGCTCCATCACTACACTCCTGAGTCCAATCGACAGTCGGCTGAGTGGACAGCGACCGGTGAACCGGCTCCGAAGCGTGGAAAGACTCAAAAGTCCGCTGGCAAAGTAATGGCCTCTGTTTTTTGGGATGCGCATGGAATAATTTTTATCGATTATCTTGAGAAGGGAAAAACCATCAACAGTGACTATTATATGGCGTTATTGGAGCGTTTGAAGGTCGAAATCGCGGCAAAACGGCCCCATATGAAGAAGAAAAAAGTGTTGTTCCACCAAGACAACGCACCGTGCCACAAGTCATTGAGAACGATGGCAAAAATTCATGAATTGGGCTTCGAATTGCTTCCCCACCCACCGTATTCTCCAGATCTGGCCCCCAGCGACTTTTTCTTGTTCTCAGACCTCAAAAGGATGCTCGCAGGGAAAAAATTTGGCTGCAATGAAGAGGTGATCGCCGAAACTGAGGCCTATTTTGAGGCAAAACCGAAGGAGTACTACCAAAATGGTATCAAAAAATTGGAAGGTCGTTATAATCGTTGTATCGCTCTTGAAGGGAACTATGTTGAATAATAAAAACGAATTTTGACAAAAAAATGTGTTTTTCTTTGTTAGACCGGGGACTTATCAGCCAACCTGTTACAATAATCCACCCGATATCCTCACACAGCACTGAGTTCCATCCATCGTAGCCTTGATAAGTCGGGTCAGCTTCCCCGGAAAGCTGTTCTCGTCCACGATCTTCCATAGCTCATATCGGTTAGTTGTATTATATGCGGCTTTGAAGTCGATGAACAGATGATGCGTTGGGACTCTATATTCACGGCACTTTTTGAGAATCTGCCGCAAAGTGAAGATTTGGTCCGTTGTAGACCGTCCTTCGATGAAGCCGGCCTGATAACTTCCCACAAATCTAATTGCTTGTGGCGATAGTCGCTGGAAGATGATTTGGGATAATATTTTATAGGCGGCATTAAGGACAGTGATCGCACGATAGTTTTCACAGTCCAGCTTGTCGCCATTCTTATAGATTGGGCAGATAACCCCATCCTTTCACTCCTCCGGTAGCTGTTCGGTATTCCAAATACTGACTATCAGTCGATGCAGGCAATTTGCCAACTTGTCCGGGCCCATCTTGATAAATTCTGCTCCGTTTCCATCCTTTCCAACCGATTTGTTGTTCTTCAGCTGCTTGATGGCATCCTTAACTTCACCTATCGTCGGGGGTGGCACAACTCCGTCCTTACTGCATCGACTACGCCTCTTCCATCGCTGTCTTGGTCCTCTTCCTGTACTCCATTCAGATGTTCATCGAAGTCTTATCCATCCCATCCTTATCCCGAAACATTTCGGCTCGCGGCACGAAGCCTCTGCGGGATGCGTTGAGTTTCTGGTAGAACTTTCGTGTTTCATGTGAGCGGTGCAGCTGTTCTAGTTCCTCACACTCCTCCTCCTCCAGGCGGCGCTTTTTCTCCCGGAAGAGTTGGGTCTGCTGTCGACGCTTTTGTCTGTATCGTTCCACACTATGACGGGTAGCTTGACGCAGCATAAGTGCCCGCGCTGCGTTCTTCTCATTCAACACCTGCTGACATTTCTCTTCGAACCACTCGTTCTGTCGGCTTTGCACAAGAACATGCTTGCTGTAAATTCGAACTGTATAATCATGGATCACGAAAATTAGGTGAAATTCGACTGCAAATCCTTAATGTGGCCAAAATATTAATATTATACGGTACGGGTTGGGGAAGTATTGAACCAGTCTGAGACATCGATTCAAGTCGGTAATTTTGGTTAAAAAGCAATGGCTGGCAAGCTATTTGGGGCTGTGGTAAGATTTCGCAATCCTTCCTCACAACTACCTCGACGAACAGTTAAATATACATTAAAGAGTGCTAACAAAAAGGACTTCTACCCATGAATCGAAACCACATGGATTCTGTTGTCTTCTAACCAGATCTTGCGTCTTGCCATTACGCGAAATCAATGGTAGAATGGTATACCACCAAACAACATGAACACTTCTAATTGCCCCCATATTCAACCATTTGTAGGCAGGGTTTTGGGCATTGACGAAAACATATCTAAAGAACCCTGCCGTTTGGTTCCGGAAGGCACATTCTGCCGACTTGGTCGCGGCAGATTTCATGTGTGAATATGCTGCCACATTAACGTTCAAAAGTGCCTGAACCAAATGTAGGGGAGGATGGTACAAAACGCACCGTTTAAGCAACATCGTGAATTACTAGTGAATGGAGGCTGAAATTTAGGAACAAGTTATTGGGTATGGCGCATTACTATGTTTTCGTTGTAGATCAAATGTAATTTAAATTCAAAACGATGATTTTTCGTGATTTTTTAAACCTTTTCCAATTTGATACCAAGACGACACCGGGGTAAAACGCCTGTTTCATTGCTCAATATGCACCCCAAAATTGGGGTAAGACGCACCACAGCACTGGTATACGATGCACCACAATATTGGGATAGCATGCACCGCTTGTAAAAGGTAAACACACGGCTATAATAAGTTACTCAGAGTTGTAAAGTGAGGAGGTTGCAACACCTCGCCACATCTTTTTAGCTCGAGCAACCAATGGGTATGGATAGCAAAACGTTGCGATATGTGGCCAACTCCTCATTATATACACGCTTAAAAAAAGTACCCAATAGAGCATTTAAGTGTGGGAAGCCAACTTTGGGTATAATTATGTTTACCTACCATTGGGTTCAAATTACATACGTTTGGGTAGAATTTTACCGTAAGTAAATTATTTATACTCAGCGGTAGATTAACATGATTATACCCAAAGTTGGTTTCCTACACTCAACTGCTCCACTGGGTACTTTTTTCTAAGCGTGTAGACGTATATAACGCCACGGTGCGTTCTGCCCCAGATTTAGTCTTGCATTGTTTTGTCTAAATATTCTGAAAATATGTAGAATTATAGTGAAGTTTTGATACTATCTTGAAGTTTTTATTGTCAGCGATACATGTGAAGTGAATTTATTACTAACCATGGATGTTAACGCATGGTAAAAGCTTATTTTAAGAACACTATTATTTACATGTGAAGTACAGTCATGAAGATTTATTCAATTTTGATCATGTGTTGATGTATTTAGTTCCTTATTTTACTACAAAATTATGAGTTATGCTGTTTTATGTATACATTGATAAAGTATCATTCCATTAAAACTATAGTTTTGAAGAATTGAGCACATTTATTGAGTGGGTCGTTCTACCTCACCAGTGCATTTTGTACTGTTCTCCCCTACACTAAACACTAGAAGGGGAGACGAGGGGACATGATTGAGCACATTGCACAACGTAAAATTTGTTTTTTTTTTTTATATAAACAAAAGATATGAAAAAAAATAAAAAAAGAAAAAAAAAACAAAAAAACACACATACATCCACCCCACCCATCCCACTCCAACCCCCACGCGTTTATTTATACTTCTTTTTCTTTCTCCTCTCCTTTCTTTTCTCCACCCGACCACCCCCACCCCCACCATTCCACCCCGCCCGACGACACCCCGCCCCCCCCACAAAAAAAAAACAAAAAAAAAAAAAAAAAAAAAGAATAAAACCCAACCAAATTTTATATTCAGCCAAATTTTCCGACCCTCCAAGGTTAGAAAAAAAAGAACCACAACAAAACATACTAAATATTAAATAAAATATAACGGGGAAAGGGAGGTACCATCAGGGCACCCAAGTGAAACGATTTGTATAGGGAGCATTGAACTGCCTCCTCCCTATTGTTAACAAAACAATAACGGCGTGTACTCCGCACATCGGCTCCTAGCCCAACCAATTAGGCATCCTCGCGCATCGCTTTTAAGACCTTTGAGTACTTCGACACCTCAGTCTCAACGATGAGGGGCCTCACCGTAGTTCCGCTTTCAGACCAATTGTTGCTTATCATTTTCTTTTTTGGATCTACCTTCAGTTTTCTTTCGCTTCTTTGTCCAGTGACTCTCCCTTCCTCTCTTGGGGTCGTCAATCGTCTCTCTTCTAGCACTTGCGATTGCGGCAGTGCTTATTGGGGCTCGAGTCACCCTTGGCGCTTGAGACAACTCTATCTTTTGAGGTGGGCTTCGCGTCATTGGCGGTGGGCTTGGCGCCGTTGTCTCTCTTTTTACGACCAGCCAGAGCTGATCGTGAGGTTGGACCTTCCGACCCCACCACCACGTTTGCGTAGGTTCTTCGTTCAACGGGGGCCTTAGGCATCATCCGCTTTTCACCATCCCCCATTTCACCCGGGGACTCTCTGGCGTGCTTGAAGGTCCCTGCCCCTACGGTAGATGGGGTGGAGTCTCCCACGGAGACGGACGCCTCCGTCTGCGTGTGCTTTTCCCTCGCCCTATCCGTTGCAACTAGCCACGCCAACTCTTAAGCGCTTTGTCCGGCTAGAAACTTGGCTTCCAGCTCCTCCCTCTACCTACAGGCAGCCTGAATTGTCCTTCGTAGCATGAGAAGGCTGTGCTTAAGGTCCTTACTAATGTTGTTGCGCGTTGACGTGAAGTCAATGATGGCATTCAACTGCACGGACACTTGAACAACTTTGGGAAGAGTTTCCCGCATCCTCTCCATGGACCGAATGAGACCAGGACCATCCATGGCCTCTCCAAGCTTAGCGGCAACCTGCTTCAACGTAATCGAATTCAGTACTCACCGACATCTGATCTACCCTTCCCCGACGTAGGGTAACCCGCCTGTGGATCCCAAAAGCGAACGATCGTGAGCCATTTAGCTCCTACATACTGACGCAATGTGTGTGTGTGTGTGTGTGTGTGTGTGTGTGTGTGTGTGTGTGTGTGTGTGTGTGTGTGTGTGTGTGTGTGTGTGTGTGTATGTGTGTGTGTGTGTGTGTGTGTGTGTGTGTGTGTGTGTGTGTGTGTGTGTGTGTGTGTGTGTGTGTGTGTGTGTGTGTGTGTGTGTTAGTTTTGGATCGCTTTCTCAGCCGTTTGTGAATTGTTTTTAGATCTGTTGGCGGCAAATGAAAGCTACCACATTCTCATTGAATCATATTATGTTTTATTTGGACAGTTCGTTACGGAGACAGTAATGAAACGGTTTTTTACGGCGTATTATAATAGTAACCAAACAGTTCACTTTTTGATTACATTTTGAGCTATTTATATACCAATTTTAGTTCTGTTCGTGTCAAATCAAAGCTACAAAAGCTTGAGAAACCTGTTGGGAGAGTATTGGTAGAATACAACAAACAACAATCAAAGTGTTGAAAAACTTGTCAATAGTTCATTATGATTGGGTATTTCTTTATGATGATATGACTGAAATAATATCTGAAAGCACATAAATTGTCAGATGACAATGAACTCGTTGCAGTTCAAAACCGGACAAGACTATTCGCACCAATCGAGGCTGCTTTTATCTTCCTTGATTATCGAGATTTTCAGCCCTGGGCTGCTTCAACTCCTATGCGTAACGACTGTTCCACAAAGTATAAGCACACCTTATTTTAACGGTCACTTTGAATATAATGAAATATTTCAACATGTTTTGGCTGCGTCCTTTTGTTTGCACATTTCTGAATGACATAGCATCAAAAAAGTGCTCAGTTTTGTGTTACCTATCAAAATGCGCGGTCTTACTCCGGAACAACGAAAAAGTATCGTGCACAAATGGTGCACTGTGAGCGGACTCTCCTTGAGAAAATTGGCCAAGGAAGAGGGTGTAAGCGTCGGAGCGGTACAATCTGCGATTCGAAAATATAGAGAACAGTGTACGTTTGAAGATGCGCCGAAGAGTGGTCGGAAATCCGGTCCTGTTAGTCCGGATATCGATAAAAAGATCAGGGATGCCTACAAGCGAAAACCAGCGACTTCCGTTCGGGATGTTGCAAAAAAAACTAGGGACCTCGTCGAGTAACGTCATGCGTGCCATAGGACTTGGGCTAAAAACATACCGGAAGCAGAAAAAACTAAAAAAGAAAACAAAACAGGCCGCGTCCGTTAAACAACGGGCCCGCAAACTCTACGATTCGTTATTGTGTAGAAATTCTGGGTGTATAATAATGGACGATGAAAAGTATGTGAAACTAGATTACAAAACGCTTCCCGGACCACAATTCTATACTCTAAGCGAAGACAAAGACATCCCCGAAACGGAGAAGGCAATTTTTACCGAAAAAAATTCGGTAAGAAGGTTATGGTTTGGCAGGCAATATGCGAGTGTGGTAAAACATCTTGTCCGTACATCACAACGGAGACGATGAACACTCAGAAATAAGTTAAGGCATGTCTCCAGAAGCGATTATTGCCGATGATCAGGCAGCACGAAGGTCAAGTAGTGTTTTGGCCTGATTTGGCGTCATGTCATTACGCAAAGGACACCGTAGAATGGTACAAAAGTCAAAATGTATGTTTCGTGCCGAAAAACATGAATCCGCCGAACTGCCAATCGGCCAATCGGCCAATCGAGAATTTTTGGGCTTTAACCAAAGCAAAACTTTGAAAATTCATAAAACCAGCGGACGACATCCAAAAATTTAAAAAAGATTGGCCAAAAGTGGTCAAAATGGTGGGAACTGTGCAGAAGCCATGTCATTGGTCATGTTCGATGAAAAGTTAGGAGTCTTGGCTATGATCAAATATTTTGATTAAACGAGAGTAAAATATCATATAAAACACAAATACAAATATGATTTGCCAAATAAAATTATTCAGTAGTATGTTGTTCTTTTTTAAAGAGCGATTAATGGCGCTATCACTATAAACCATAAGAAGACTTGCACCACCCCCACTGCCGTTTGTTGTACGGAATCTAAGCTCAATTGTTTTAATACATACAAGATTGTTCTATATATAGATTTGAATGGAATATTTTTTTTTAATTTTAACCTAATATTTATTAATTGAATGAGTCTTGTTAGACGAACTAATCTTATTTTATAAGCCAGCACAGGGAGTTCAAACGTATCTTTTGTTCCAGACTTGCTACAGGAATAAATATGGATTGGTTAACTATAGGTAAGACGGGCAGTCCTAACATTTATCTGTTAAATTTCATGTTTGTGCTGATTATTATGATTATGATGGAAAATAAAGTTGAAAATTAAAGTAACACCATGTTGTTGCTGCAATCCAAGAAATCTGATACGTTTTCTTTCACCTTACGTTCTTATATTTTCAGGCATTTTTCTCTTTTCAGAGAGCGAGTAATGGCGCTATAACCATATGCCATATGAGGCTAGGACTAAAGTTAATGCTTGAGTCCCAACCGTTTGAAGATAAATGGAGCATCACTTAACCTTCTTAGACTAGATGCTCCCAACGACCATTTTTAAATAAATTTTTGTTCTGTACACCAAACAGAGCATTCTGTCTAACTGTTCTCTCAGACTATTCATTTCGCATTTTTCTTTTGATATCTACTGAAGACTGCGTGGGTTCCTCGTGTCATTCTTAAGGTGGATACCAAATCATCTCTATCATCAACGGTTGCATGGACGTGGCCAGGTGAGCGATCGAGGAGTATCTTCGTGGAGATTATTGTGTGAATAAACGTATCAGTAACTGGTTTTATTAAACTAGACCGGCTCTATAATTTAAATGTCTACATGCCGGCGAGTTGAATTCTATTGCAATTGGTGGAGAAGTCAGTGGCATGAAGTGAGGGAAGAAGATCACCGGATCGTAGAGCAGAGGGCATAAACAAGAGCGATGCTTTATTTGACAGAGGTTACTCGGATGATCGCTACTTGAGTTTTTTCTTGCATGCCGTCGAAGCCTCCGCTCCCTCATCGAGTAGGATGTTCAAATCGTGCTTTGTGCAGATCGGCCAGTCATCACCATCTGTAGCGCACGGAGGTCTGGCTAGCCGTATTCGCCTGGAGTGAGAGGTGTCAGCGTCTATTACTGATATGGCGGTAGTAAGTAGAGGTGCTCGGAATCCTTGATTTATAATGTATGCAAACATGTGATGAGCAAATTCATGGAGCGTGATTTAGACTGGAACTAAAATGGCTTTAACAGAGTGCTTCAAGTCTCTTTTCCCTTATGTTCTAGCCGGTTTTGGTTACTTATTCGGTTAAAATAATGAGGATAGCAATAGTGCTGCGATGGCAAAAAATATGGAACGGGATGCAAATTGGAGCCATAAATATAGCCTACAAGAATTGCATGCGTGTGGGCCAGCACGGACCGTCTGTCGGAAACTACCCGCCGGAGTAATGTCAAAGTTAATTAGCAAATCATGAAGCTTCCTTGAACAATTGCTGACCCATTAGTCCGTGAGGATCAACTTTTGAGGCTTCGAGCGAAAAGGTTCAATTCAGCGATTTTAATTAACCGATCATTGAGGAATAATTTCCCTCTCTATGATGGTAATTACAGAAAATTAATTTGTATGGTAAACATCTCAATAGTCTTAGTCGAATCCGGAAAATAGCGATTTAGGAAGAAACTTTTTTCCCACCAAAACAGCCTTCACTAACTGCTTAGTCACAGTTTAGAACCATTTAACAACAAAATCGATACATTCTTTGGACCATTACGCCAGCCAAATAGCTGCAAGCTTCAACTGCAGCTCATAAAATATCAAGATGAACCAGAACCCACCGGCTAAGCGGTAGTGCGGTTGTAATTCAAATCAGACGAGAGCCCATAAATCCCACTATCGTTTCACCTGATTTCCCAAAGTTAACCAGCGAGCCGTTCTCGATCCGGCTTGTACCATCTCCACTTTGCTTCACAAAGTCCATCGACATTTGGATCCGATCATCCGCAAACCATCAGAAGCAAAATTGCTTCTCTATTATAGGTGAACACCAAATTGGCCGGAGAACTGAACCTCCAGAGCGTAGAACCGCCAACGACGTCGACGCCACCACTGACTGGCTGCCGTTGTTGGCTGCAGGGCGGAAAGGTTGGCTAACTCCGAGATGCAAATGTTCTTCTCCGCCGATCGTTTGGGATGCACTTTTGTTCGAAGGGTTCGTGCACCAAATTGTTGCAATTTTTCGGTACAAACCACCACCATCACCATCGAAACCAGCATCTCTCGTACCATGGAACAAATTGAGTGTGAAATAGACCGAAGGAGTGTGATAGGTTTAGAGCAAATTTTAATGAGCTTTGAAGCGCGGTATTTAACGATTTGTTCGTTGTTCTAAACGGATGCTTGAGAAACGTTTGGAAACGGACGAGACCCGATTCATATGGTGGAAGCAAAATGGAATTGTTTTGTCGATTTTGATTCAGAAGATCCACCTGGTTTGTGCATGTTAAGAACCTGAGTCGATTTCATCAATTACAGCTGTTATTTCCATAATGCACGTTAAGCGGTGCTGCAACTCGCTGCCGGTAGTTATGGGATGTTTGCGATGCGATAAATATTTTTACAATTATCATTACAAGCCTCTATGCCAGGCATCAGTTCCAGCGTCATAGTCCGCGCGTGAGTTAGGCATCATCATGATACACATTTGCGATTATGGTTTACGACGGCGGGGGTCTTCAAGGATGACAAACAGTACTGCTTTGAGCAGATCGTCCTAATAAATATTCCAGTTTTGGTACCCAGTACTGCTCCACCGGGCGCAGCTCCGGACAGTTTGGCGGATTCATGTCCTTTGGAACAAAATGGACAGAATTGGCCTCATACCACTCCAGGACACTTTTAGAATAGTGGCATGATGCCAAATCTGGCCAAAATAGCGGAGCTTCGTCGTGCTGCTGCAAGAACGGCAAAAGGCGCTTCTCGAGGCACTCAGATTTGTAGATCTCGCCATTTACTGTGCCCTTTGTCACGAAAGGCTCACTCCTCAGTCCGCAAGAGCAGATGGCCTGCCAAATGAGATATTTGGAGGCGAACTTCGACATTTTCTTCTTCTTAAATTTGTCGTCCACATAGAACTTGCTCTTGCCGGTGAAAAACTCCAACCCCGGAATTTGCTTAAAATCGGCTTTTATATACGTTTCGTCGTCCATCACACAGCAGCCATATTTTGTCAGCATCTTCTCGTAGAGCTTCCGTGCCCGAGTTTTAGCCGTCGATTGTTGCCGCTCATCGCGGTTTGGGAAGTTCTGTACCTTGTATGTATGTAGTCCAGCTCTCTTCTTTGCATTCTGGACGTAGCTCTGCGACATGCCGATCTTTTTAGCCAAATCACGGCTTGAGACGTTGGGATTTGCTTTAATCATCCGCTTCACCTTTCCCTCCGTCTTTTTGTTCTCCGGTCCCGGTTTTCTTCCAGCTCCTTTGCCGTGGTCCAACGTCAACCGCTCCTGGAACCGCTTCAACACTCTGGAGACGGTTGAATGGTGAATGTTCAACATTTTTCCCAACTGCCGGTGCGACAGGTCAGGAAATTCCAGGTGTTTGGAAAGAATTTGTTCTCTCGACTCGCGTTGGTTCACCTCCATTTTCGTTGAATCGAAAAACACGACTTCGAGTTTGACAGCATGTAAACAATACACATCAATGAGAAAGTGTGCAAAATTTGGTTGATTTTTACCCAATGGTAAAAAAGTTATGCCCTGTTGAATGTGTCGCAATAATTTCGTGTTCGCCCTTTA
>JAHHFK020005599.1:0-48813 GCA_024533555.2 Aedes koreicus | reverse complement strand
AGAATCGCAAATCGACCACGTTCTGATCGATGAACGGCACTTTTCCGACATTACCGACGTCAGGACCTATCGTGGCGCTAACGTCGACTCCGACCACTACCTGGTGATGGTAAAACTGCGCCCAAAACTATCCGTCGTAAACAACGTACGGTAACGACGCCCGCCACGGTACAACCTAGGGCGGCTGAAGCAACCGGATGTCGCCACGGCCTACGCGCAGAATATCGATGCAGCGTTGCCGGATGAGGGTGTGCTCGACGAAGCCCCTCTCGAGGACTGCTGGAGGAATATCAAAGCAGCCATCAACGACGCAGCAGAGAACGTCGTCGGGTACGTTGAGCGGAGTCGAGGAAACGACTGGTTCGACGAAGAGTTCAGGGAGGTTTTGGAGGAGAAGAACGCAGCGCGGGCAATAATGCTACAGCACGGGACCCGGCAGAACGAGGAGCGTTATAAACGGAAGCGGAAGCAGCAGACCCGCCTATTCCAGGAAAAGAAACGCCGCCTGGAAGAAGCTGAGTGCGAGGCGATGGAGCAGCTGTACCGTTCCCAAGAAACACGGAAGTTCTATCAGAAGCTCAACACGTCCCGAAAAGGCTTTGTGCTGCGAGCCGAAATTTGTTGGGATAAAGATGGGGGCATTCTGACAGACGGCCGTGAGGTGATCGAAAGGTGGAAGTAGCACTATGACGAACACCTGAATGGCGCAGAGGACGCGGGCGTTGAAGTCCAAGTCGGTGGAAGAAATGACTACGTCAGCACAGCAGAGGATGGGAACGAACCAGCTCCCACGCTGAGGGAAGTTAAGGATGCTATCCAACAACTCAAGAATAACAAAGCAGCCGGCAAAGATGGCATCGGAGCTGAACTCATCAAGATGGGCCCGGAAAGGCTGGCTATCTATCTGCATCGGCTGATAGTCCGAATCTGGGAAACAGAACAGCTACCGGAGGAGTGGAAGCAAGGGGTTATATGCCCTATCTCCAAGAAAGGCGACAAGCTGGAGTGTGAGAACTACCGAGCGATCACAGTCCTAAACGCTGCCTACAAAGTGCTATCCCAGGTCATCTTCCGCCGGCTTTCACCAAAAGTAAATGAGTTCGTGGGAAGTTATCAGGCCGGTTTCATCGACGGGCGTTCGACGACGGACCAGATCTTTACTGTACGGCAAATCCTCCAAAAATGCCGCGAATACCAGGTCCCGACGCATCATCTGTTCATCGATTTCAAGGCGGCGTACGACAGTATCGACCGCATAGAGCTATGGAAGATTATGGACGAGAACGGCTTTCCCGGGAAGCTCACTAGACTGATTAAAGCTACGATGGACGGTGTGCGAAACTGCGTGAAGATTTCGGGCGAACATTCCAGCTCGTTTGAATCACGCCGGGGACTACGTCAAGGTGATGGACTTTCGTGCCTGTTGTTCAACATTGCGCTAGAAGGTGTCATGCGAAGAGCCGGGCTCAACAGCCGGGGTACGATTTTCACTCGATCCGGTCAGTTCGTTTGTTTTGCGGATGACATGAACATTGTCGGCAGAAGATTTGAAACGGTGGCAGAAATGTACACTCGCCTAAAACGCGAAGCTGCGAAAGTCGGGCTGGGGGTGAATGTGTCGAAAACAAAGTACATGCTAGCAGGAGGTACCGAGCGCGACAGGGACCGCCTAGGCAGCAGTGTTACGATAGACGGGGATACATTCGAGGTGGTGGAAGAATTCATCTACCTTGGATCCTTGCTTACGGCTGACAACGACAACAGCCGTGAAATCCGAAGACGCATCATCAGTGGAAGTCGTGCCTACTACGGGCTCCAGAAGAACTTGCGGTCAAGAAAGATTCACCCCCGCACTAAATGTACCATGTACAAAACGCTGATAAGACCGGTTGTTCTCTACGGGCACGAGACGTGGACGATGCTCGAGGAGGACCTGCAAGCACTTGGTGTTTTCGAACGCCGGGTGCTTAGGACCATCTTTGGCGGCGTACAGGAGGATGGAGTGTTTTTTTTTTTTTTAGACGGGATGGAAAATCTACAACCGGACACCTGAAGAACTCAGGGTGTGGGGATGAGGGTGCCAACTCCTCGACCCACTAAAAACCCACCCGTGCCTTTAGCCCTGGTCCCTCCCCGGAACCACCTTTCGGTATTACTTCGGGGAGGGGGCTATTGTGCTTGTTAAGCACCCACTATGTCTAACTACTTAGGGCTTTAGTAGTTAGGTGGTCCCTGCGACCTGCCTTTGGTCGTTTCGCCATTTTTGTTGGAGATCAAGGACGATCTGGGAGGCTGCTACGCATACCGCGTCCCAGACGTCCCGGTCTTGACACATCCTCTGGACCAAGTTATCCGGAGTCGTGTCGCGACCGCATACGGCCATCATGCCGGATCTCGCGCCGTCGAAGCGAGGACATGCGAAAAACACATGTTCTGCAGTTTCTTCGACTCCCGCGCACTCACTGCATGCGGAGGACTGTGCATGCCCATATTTATGCAGGTATTGTCTAAAACAGCCGTGGCCAGACAATATCTGCGTTAAGTGGAAGTTCACTTCACCGTGTCGCCTACCGACCCACCCGGTTAGTTCCGGGATTAGTCGGTGGGTCCACCGACCTTTGGTGGAGTTGTTCCATTCCCTCTGCCACTTAACCATGGATGCGGCTCTAGTGGTCTTTCGGATACCTCTTGTTCCACGTTGCTCGAAGCACTCTACGTCCTCTTTTATGACGATGCCTATTGGCATCATCCCCGCTAGGACGCAGACCGCGTCGCGTGATACCGTTCGGTATGCACTCACCACTCTTAGGCACATAAGCCTGTGTGTACTCTCGAGCTTATTTGCGTAGCTCTTGGTACTCAAGGCGGTGATCCATGCCGGCCCGCCGTACCTAAGTATGGACAGGGCGACACTGGCCAGGAGTTTACGCTTACTCCCTTGCACCGCCGAGCTATTCGACATCATGCGGGATAATGCCGATATAGCCATAGAGGCTTTCTTGCAAGCGTAATCGACGTGACTGACAAAGGACAGCTTGTCGTCGATCATAACCCCAAGATACCTCAAGAACCTCTTCGATTCTACTGTGCAGTTACCTGCACTAATCGTCGCATGTTGCTCCGATTTTCGATTGTTCACCACCGTGACCTCGGTCTTATGGTGGGCTAGCTCCAATTGCCTGGAGCTCATCCATCTCTCCACAATGCCAATGGAGTGTGAGGCCATTAACTCGACCTCCTCGATGGATTCACCACATATCTCCAGGGTGATATCGTCTGCGAACCCGACGATCTTTACCCCGCTCGGGAACTCAAGCCGCAGTACCTCGTCGTACATCGTGTTCCATAACACCGGACCCAGGATCGAACCTTGCGGGACGCCTGCGGTGATCTGCACACGTTTCTGGCCTGCCTCTGTATTATATACCAGTACGCGATTCTGGAAGTAGCTTCCGAGAATCTTGTACAGGTACCCAGGAACCTGAAGGCGTTGGAGCGAGTCGGCGATAGCCGCCCAACTGGCGCTGTTGAACGCATTCCTCACGTCAAGGGTGACCACCGCACAGTATCGTACTCCTCGCCTCTTGCGCTGGATTGCCACCTCGGCCGTCTTGGTGACGGACAGGATGGCATCCACCGTCGACTTCCCTTTACGGAAGCCAAACTGATTACTTGACAGACCGCGTATACCCTCCGTGTATGTTGTCAGTCTGTTGAGGATTACCCTCTCGAGCACCTTACCCGCTGTATCCAACAGACATATTGGTCTATATGCCGATGGATCTCCTGGTGGCTTCCCTGTCTTCGGTAGCAACACAAGGGTCTGAATTTTCCAGGCGTCTGGGAAGACGCCCTCGTCCAGACACTTTTGCATCACCACCCTGAACATTCCGGGATCCAGCAAGATAGCCGTCTTGATGGCCAGGTTCGGAATACCATCCGGTCCCGGCGCTTTGTTCACCTTTAGCGACTTTGCTATCGCAATGAGTTCATCATTCGTCACCGTCGCCTCGTCGCCGACCCCCGTTGTGCCGTTGTCGGTGCCCACGTGGTCACGGGTGTTCGGCTGAGCCGTCCACCCTTCCGTCGCTATGACAGCGTTAAGGTCTGGGATACTGGAACGCTGGTCATGGGACACGTCTACGGCGGCGGGGGGCCATGGACTTGGGTCGTGGCTCGGAAAGAGTCCCCCAACGATCACCTGCAGCAGCTCTGGTGAACGCTCGGTTGGAGCCGCCGATCCTCTGGTTTTGGCCATTACAACCCGGTAGGCGTCACCCCACGGATTCGTATTGGCCTTCTGACACAGACCCTCGAAGCAGGCTCGCTTGCTGGCCTTTATCTCCCTCTTTAGTGCGGCCTTCGCGGGAGCCGAGCCCCCCTAGCATCGATTCTATCGGTGTCTGACCGCGCTCTTTGCACCCTCCGTCTTGCGTGGAGGCATGTTCTTCGGAGGTCGGCGATCAACTCCGTCCACCAATACACCGGCGATCTTCCATTCCTCGGTTTGACTTCCCTCGGCATGGTCGCATCGCACGCTCGTGTAAGTGTCATAACGAGTCTTTCGCCGCAAGGTTCCTGGGTTTCGCGTAAGTTTCGTTCCCTCTCAAGCGCCTCTTTAAAAACCTCTACATCAAAGTAGGACGTCCTCCATCTGCGGGCGAATGGAGTGGATGCTCCTCCTTCCGCACGCTGCCTTGTATTGTGGACGATATAATAACGTACCGCCAAGTGGTCGCTATGGGTGTAGCCATCATCCACCCTCCAATTGCTAATTAGCCCAGGACTGCTAAATGTTATATCGATAATCGATTCCGCTCCATTTCTATGGTAGGTACTCGTGGTACCCACGTTGGCTAGGTCTACATTGAGCCTAGCCAAGGCCTCCAGAAGAATCTGGCCCCTAGGGTTGGTAAGGCGGCTCCCCCACTCGAGCGCCCAAGCGTTGAAGTCCCCCGCTATAACCAACGGGTTCAGACCAGTTAGCTCCGTTGTCATCCGATCAAGCATATTGGAAAACTGTTCGATCGACCACCTTGGCGGTGCGTAGCAGCTGCAGAAGAACACTCCATTCACTTTTACAACCACGAAGCCTTCGTTTGTGTTGGACACAACCTCCTGAACCGGGTACTTACCCGTCGTCCATAATGCCGCCATATTAGCCCTGTCCGCAAACCAGTTCCCGTTGCCGGGTGGGATGCGGTATGGGTCGGAAATTATGGCGATATCCGATGCCGACTCGCTAACTGTCTGACACAGCAGTTGCTGGGCTGCCTCACAATGGTTCAGGTTTAGTTGGGTTACCTGAATTCCCCCCCATGACGTGCTTATCGTCCGGTTTCCCGGCGCACATCAAGCATTTGGGGGGGACCTTTGCAATCCCGCGCCTTGTGGCTAGTGCTGCCACACCTTCTGCACATGTTGCTCCTATCTGGGCCTTTGCATTCCCAGGACATGTGCCCGCTCTCTAGGCATCTGAAACATGCCTTCGGCGGCTGGTGCAGGCTTAGTGGGCATATTGACCATCCCACCTTCACCTTCGCCACTTTCAACGCCGCGTCTGCGTCGACTGCCGCTGCCGGTGGATGGAGTGTGGCGGCGAAGATGGAACCACGAGCTCGCTGAACTCTACGGCGAACCCAGCATTCAGAAGGTCGCGAAGGCTGGAAGGATACGGTGGGCAGGGCATGTTGCGAGAATGCCGGCCGGTACAAGAAGGCGTGGGGCACAGCAAGCACGATGGGCGAACCAAGTGCAACAGGATCTGGCGAGTGTGGGTCGTCAACGAGGTTGGAGAGAGGCAGCCATAGACCGAGTATATTGGCGAAATGTTGTAGATGAAGTCATATCGTAAATACGATGTATGGCTATTTAAATAAATAAATAATAAGTTTACATGTTATTGATCGATTTCAGTGATAACATCGTTGAAAAATCACGAAAGTTGAGGCGTCGAACTAATACTTTTGATATGAAATTTGATTTGTTCTATAATACGAGTATCTCTGGGAGAATTTTTGGAGGGCCACCGATGACGTCGCTGTTCAATTGCTTATTTCTTACCTAAAATAATCATGAGCATGAAAGACCACAAAAGACTGAGCCGTGGAAATCATTGTGTGGTTGTGGGTACAAACATTGAATAATCCGCGTTACGGGTTTCTCCGGTGCCACCGATGACCAGGGTGGTCAATAGTTTATTTTCGACCTGGAACAATCTTTGTTATGAAAAATCACGAAGATGATGCCGTCAGAAATCATGATTTTGGTGCAAGAATTGAATAGTTCTCATTAAGGTATTAGGTAATTTTTTTTTCATTTGGTAAAAAACCCTTTTTTGGGTAGCAATGTCCAATTTAAGGGAAGTAAATAAGAATCACGCATGTAATCATTAGTAATCATCAAATAATCATAAGTAACCATGAGTAATAATTAATAATCACAATAATTCTTGTAATCACTGAGTAATCAGAGTAACTTTGGGGGAAGTGACAAGTAATCAATGCTGTTGAAAACCCCTTCGATCTCACAGTTCTTCCGAATATCTCTTAACAAAAGTCGATGTAATTTGTAGCTAAAAGTAAGTTTATTCTCTCGAAAAATGTTTGATCTGCCACAGCTTGCCTCAATTTAAGATAAAGTTATTGAAAAAGGGACTAAATGTTATTAAAAATCTTCAATAACTTTTCTTATATACATTTGTAGCGCCATACAATCTTCAACAAAAATGTGTGTTTCAATAAAATAAGTAACTTTGTAGGATATTTGAAAGCCTTATAACGATTGTTTACAAAGTTATTTTATAACCTGATTTTTAAGGGCTTTTCATAAACAATGCATCTTATTTCGTCAACGTTTAGAGACAGCGAGTTGCTGTCTTGGACAAAATTGCTTGTTTCAGTGTGTTCTACATTTTTTGTAAAAACAGCACCTTTTTTTTGCACAATCTGAAAAAATTAATTTTGGATCACCCTAATGCGTGGATACATCATCTCTCTTATGGTACGAAAAGATAGCCTATTTTATGACAATAAACTTTTCCGAAGATACTACCCTTGTAAAATTGCACATTTTCACGCTGTTCAATAAGGGAACGTTCATTAATTACGTCACGCAAAAAACTTGACTTTCCCCCCAAAAACTCGCGTGTATACTCTTACCTTTTTAAAAAAACACACAAACACCACAAAAAAAAAACACTCCACAACTTTTCCGGAGGGGGGGGGCGGTTTTAAAAAAGGTTAGCTTCACAAAATTCAAAAAAACTATGGATGAAGACAACAGGAGGGGGGGGGGGGGTTTGATGACCAAAAAAAATCAACCTCTTATTAACAAACAAAAACTTTTTTAAATAAATAGAAAAAAAAACCACCCAATATATTCCTGTTTTTTCAGATAATTATGAATTTTCTTTATCAACCTATTACTTTTCTATTCCACATCCACCCACAAAAAAAATCTTTGCACACGGTTTGTTTATTTTTTTTTTTCTCACCTAACCCGCAACCACAACACAAATTAAAATACGCAAACAATTTCATCCAAAAAAACCAGGCAAAATTTAGTTAATTGTATAAAAAGGTGGCCAATTTAAAGGTCCCCAGTTATCCACTCCCCCCCTAAATTCCCCCCCCAACCCCAAAACCCCCCTCAACCAACACCCCTTGATTTGAAAAAGTTATTAAATTGAGCAATCCATTAGAAGCAAACCCCCCCCCAATAAACCTCCCTACCTTCATATCCCCTTCACTTCCTTCCTCTTACAACACAAAAAAAAACATATACACTAACTTCACCCCAATTTCAAAAATCTATTTCTACTATTTCAATTCTACTATTTTACCCACCCTTACTTATTCAAATACCCAATATATTTTCTTACACTTTTCCTTACATTTGATATCCTTTTCCTTCCATTCCTCTCCCCCCCCTAAAAAATCTTTTCCATTTTTTCTCTCCCCTCCCCACTCATCCCCATACTAACTCATTTTTATTTTAAATTTTTTTTTCCTTCACCCCCCCCCCCCCCCCCCCCCCCCCTTTCATTCTCCACGGAATCGGCTACTATGTTTCCTTTTTTTTTTTTTTTCAAACAATCAGCAAGCTGAAAAGTTTCTTTAAGTAGAACTACTTCAACACCAACTCATAAAAACAGTATAAAATTAAAACGCTCACTACTCCGAATAGAGTTTTTATAGATTTAATGCAGAATGAGCCACACTCTAGCTGTGAAAGTTTATTTTAGTAACAAACAAGCCTTTATTAAGCATTCAAAGTTTGTTGTGTATTTTTATGGCCATTTTATATATAGATATGCACCATCCACGTGATCCTTCACCGGCCGTGAAAAAAAAGCTAATCAATTTTGTTTGTTCCTATCCCTCAGATCACCATCTCCTTGCTGGTAGCAGTAGCTGTGGCATCACCCCAGCGAAGACCCAACAATTTCGGTCGCAGCAACAACAACAACAACAACGAAGACCAGTCAGCAACGATCCAAACCGATGAGTACGTCCTCAACCCGGATGGGTCCTACATATACAAATACGAAACCAGCAATGGCATCAGCGCGTCGCAAACGGGTGGCGCAGATGGCCGCTTCGCCAACGGTTACTTCAGCTACATGGATCCGGACAACAACCGAGTGGAGGTGACCTACCTGGCCGACGAGTATGGATTCCAACCGCAGGGCTCGCATTTGCCCGTGGAACCACCGGCGCCGGATCACGTCATCAAGACCCTCGAGGAAATCCGGGCGGCAGCAGGGCCCGATTCAGAGCTGGACATCCCGATGCTGGAGGCGACCATCGCCCGGCTGAGGGCTACCCAGGGTTGATGAAAGTTGGTGAAGACTTGAGCGGAGTGTGTGCGTTTAGTTGGTAATAAGCTGATCTTCAAATAAAATAGTTGAATTGTTTACACAAATTTCATTTGTTTCGATTTATTACAAACAATTGTCTACTTATCACTAAATTTCGGTTCTATTTACAAACGTTATTCTATGAACAAACATCCCAGATGGTTAACACGAAAGCACACCAGTTTGGATGGTGTTCAAGAACAAGAACATCAGATCAACAATGTCACGGTGACGAATAACAATTTAAAAGTCGGATCCAGGTCAACTTAGTGCTTCAGCCGGGCGATGGTGGCATCGAGGGCTTCCATGCTGAAGTCCTTCTGATCCTTTGGTGGGTTGGCACGGATCTCCTCCAGGGACTTCAGAACATGGTCTGGGGTTGGTGGTGGAGTTGGCAGATGAGCTCCCTCCGGGCGGAATCCATTCTCATCGGCGACGTACACCACACGGTACTGGACACCATCGGGACCAGTGTAGGAAAACACTCCGTTGGCTCCGTGGCTACCGAGGCCTTCCTCATGGGCAGCAAGACCGTTGCTCGTCTGATAACCCCAATTGTAGTGACCATCGTCATTCAGAACATTCTCGTACGACAGGATCTGAGCGTGAGCCTCGGGGTTCTCGTGCTGGTGATGAACCTGGGCAACTGGGACGGCCAGCGCCATGGCAACCAGCGACGATGCAATCAACTGTAATAAGAACCAATCACATTTAATCACTGTAACTCAATCACTTTGAAAAACCTAAAACCCACCAGTCGGAACATTTCTAGTTTTGATTTATGGCACTGGGAAAGAACACTGAAAGCTGCAGCTATTTGGCCTGCTAGTCAGAAACTGATATCAACCTCTGACGAAATGCTCTAATTTATATCTAATCGGTCGTGTCCAAAACCCAACCCGACCCGATCCAAGAGCGCCTCCTTGGGCGTAGGCCCATTCACGTTTGCATTTCTCTCGTTCGTTCTGTCTGTGAATGGGGTTCAAATTTTTGCAGGAGGACATTTGCGGGGGTCACCCAGTGCGTGCGTGTGTGAGTGGGGCACCTGTGTGTCTATGAATTGATCCAAAAAAAAAAAAACGAAAGCACGAGTGCAGTTTAAGAATGACACACTAGCACCGCGCTGGCGTTGACGAACGAGCGAGAGAGCAAAAAAAAAGCAACGATTTCGGCCCTCCAAAAAAAACGAGTCCCCCTGGCATGACCACAAACGGTGGACACGTATGAAGCGCTATTTAGTAGGTGCAGCAGCAGCCAAAGCAGCGTGTGAATGGATATGATCTAATAGGTCCGGTATTATTAGTGGGTCCATGTGATTAGTGCACTCGAAATATGTGACAATGAATCGGTTTAGGTAGATAAAGATCGCAGCGGGTGTTCCAGCGGTGCATTCGTTAGGCCCCCCCTCCCCCTCCCGATGAACCCAGAAGGAAAGGGCAGTGTAAATTTCAAGGGCTGATAAATCGCCACACGCATCGAGGTAGCATTAACATGACAGATTATTAATCAAGAGCACCGGTTTTAGTCCACCGGTTTTGTTCCCGCGAAAATACGGCGGAGAGTAGGCGAGGAGTACTACACAACAAGGGTCAAAACACAGGTAGTAGGTTGAAGAAAACAAAAAACAAATAATGAAAGAAATATAAGAAAAAATATATCGGCGGACACTTCCCGGCTCTTCAGCACATTCGGTGCAATGCTATCACTTTATAAAATCTTTTTAGGCCAGTTTTCACCGTTCCACAGCCTTAAATAGCCCAAACAACCTTCCTTAAAACCCTCAATCCCTCGAGTGTCTTCCCATACTTTAAAAAAAACATAAATTTATTTCCCCAATAGCTTATCGAAAACGTTCTTATTTATAAACCGAGTGAAACAAGAAGAGCATCATGACGAGAAATACAAAAACACAATAAGTCGTTACGAAGTCATAAGCTTTAATAATAAAAGAAAAACATCAAGAGCAATACATGTCAAATAAAGGCAACTCATAGTACACTGTAAAACACAACACATTAAGTTTGAGTTCATGCTCCAGTCTGGTTTACACAACACCCCCTCTCAGACCAAGCGTGAAAAGATGCTCTTTGAACGGGCCACTTCGAAGGCTCTTCGTGAACACGTCAGCAACCTGCATCTTCGTTGGTACGTACTCCACTCTTATCTGTCCGCTTTGAATACGCTCACGTATGAAGTGGTACCGTATGTCCAAGTGCTTCAACCTTTTCTGGTCACGGGGTTCTTTGGCAATGTGGATACATGATTGGTTGTCCTCGTAAAGCGTTGTGGGAGAACCGCAATCGATCCCAATGTCTGTTAGAAGATTCCGGAGCCACACTGCATCACACGCTGCCTGACTTAGTGACACGTACTCTGCCTCAGTAGATGATAGGGAGACAGTTGGTTGTTTCCTTGTTGTCCACAATACTGAGTTGCCGAAAACTTGAAATACGCTTCCGGAAGTTGATCTACGATCATTGATATCGCTTCCCCAGTCGGCATCGGCATAGCCAACTAAAGAATCTGTATTTCTACTGCGCTGGTATACAAGGCTGTAGTCTTTTGTGCCTTGTAAATAGCGCAATACGCGTTTCAAGTGTGCCCAGTGGATATCCGTAGCACCACTCTGGAAGCGGCTGAGGAAGTTTACTGCAGAACTGATATCAGGACGCGACGACAGCATGAGATACGTTAGGCATCCTACCAGTTCACGATACGGATGTTGCGTTGCCGTTTCTGAATTGTTATTCTCCAGTTTCAGGTTGAATTCCAACGGTGTACAAACTGGTTTACAGTCTTGCATACCAAATCGTTTCAAAAGCGCACGAACGTATTGGGACTGGTTGATTGATAGAAGTCCCGCCTCTCTATTTCTCTCCACCTTCAGACCAAGAAAATGATTCAATTCCTTCATATCGTCCATCTCAAACTCCCGACTCAAGCTGCGTTTGATCCTCAAAAGCTGTGCTAATGAATTGCATACCAATATAATGTCGTCCACATACAGGATCAAGATAACGATAACGTCCTTCGTCTTGCGTACATACAAACAACTGTCGTATTGAGATCGTCTGAAGCCAAGTTTCAACATAAAGTCATTGAAGCGCTCGTTCCAGCTACGAGGAGCCTGTTTGAGCCCATACAAGGATTTGTTGAGTTTGCATACGCTACTTCCCTTCCCAAATCCTGGAGGTTGGCGCATATATACAGTTTCCGATAGACATCCATTCAAAAAGGCGGTACGCACATCCATTTGATGAATATGAAGATCCTGTTGAACTGCTACCGCTATTAACGTACGGACAGTACTCATGCGAACAACTGGTGCGTATGTTTCTTGGTAATCAAAGCCGTGACGTTGGGAACATCCCTTCGCTACAAGCCGGGCTTTGTACCTATCGATGCTTCCATCAGCCTTATGCTTGATTTTGAAAACCCACTTACTTGAAATTGCACGCTTTCCGGGAGGGAGATTTACCAGGTCCCACGTGTGATTTGTTTCCAGCGAACGCAGCTCATCCTCAATTGCTTTTTTCCACTCCGGCCAGTCATCTCTGCGACGCAGCTCTTCAACGTTGTCCGGCAACTCTTCCACATAATTCTCCGCATTTAGAGCAAACGCCACATACACTTCGTAGTCTGCAAGACGTTCCGGAAGCTTTCGCTGTCGCTCACCTTTCCTAATTGGCACATTTTCATCTTCAGCACTTTCGTATTCTTCAGGTGGATCTTCTTCATTGTCACATTCTTCTTCATCTTCACATTCTTCTTCAATCAGTGGTTTAGTTGCATCCGCACTAGCTTCCGGTTGAGGCAAACTATCAGATACTAGATGATCGTTTGTATACATCTCCTGATGAAAGGTCTTCTTCACAGGAAGCTCTTCAACTACCACACCCCGGCACATAATCACTTTTCCTTGTTCCGGGTTCCATACGCGATAGCAATTAACACCGTAACCGACCAGATAACCTATGCGACTCTTGACATCCAGTTTGGATCTCTTCTCCTTCGGAACATGACAAAACACTTTACTTCCGAACACGCGTAATCTCGATACGTTTGGTTTTCGATCGTACCACATTTGATACGGTGTTTTCGTCACTGGTAAAGCGTTTGTGGGGCTTCGATTAATCACATGAACCGCCGTTTGTACTGCTTCAGTCCACAGATTCCGATTTACACCCGATTCGTTGAGCATAGCACGTGCACGTTCGAGAATTGTTCTGTTCATGCGTTCCGCAACACCGTTTTGTTGCGGAGTATACGGCACACTTGGTTCCATAACGATTCCCGATTCACTACAGTACGTCATGAATTCGTCGTTTATGTATTCACTGCCGTTATCACTACGCAATCTTGATATTTTCCGTTCGAAATGCGACATAGCCATCGCAGCGTATTTTTTAAACGCGACCACGACATCACTCTTAACTTTCAACGTATACACAGCCGTAAAGTGCGTGTAATCGTCAATGAAAGTTACGAAAATCTTCTTTCCGTCCCAAGATTCCGGCTTGAACGGACCACACACGTCCGTATGCACCAATTCCAGTGGACGCGACGAACGCGGTTTAACACACTCTTCGAAAGGCAACTTTGCCTGTTTACCCATCATACAGGGTTCACAAACGTTCGGAACACCAATAGGCCTTACACTGTCATCAATTCCTTCGACCATGTCACTTCGGATCAGTTTCAACAAACCAGCATTTCCAATGTGGCCAAATCTACGATGCCACAACGACAGCTTGTTTTCCGATTCACCAGCCATGGCAGACGACACTTCCATCACTCTGACGTTCAATTCATACAACCGACCTTTGCGGTCCGCGGTACACACAATGTTTCCATTTCTGGTGATTCGTGCACTGTCTTTTCCGAAGACCACTTCCATTCCGTGTTCCGCCACACGTTTGACGGAGAACAAGTTTGTGTACAATCCAGGAACAAATAAAACATCGTACACTGTGCAGCTCAGCTTCTTTCCATTCACTGTTGCACTCATTCTGACATCACCGGCGATTTCACTAGTCAGTGACACACCTGACTTTGCAACACTAATTACGGTCGGTACGTCCAGTTTCCGAACGTTGACGAGACAACTTTTGTTGTTTACCATATGTTCCGAAGCACCACTATCAACCCAGCGAAACTCACTACCACCACTATGCAAAGCAGCTTGTTTGTCGATTGCACTGAAAGCAACATCATCACTTTCGACTTCAGCACGGTGCGCTCCAAAACTGTTTTTCTTCTTTGTTTTCTTCCGCTCTTCAGTTGCACGATTCATCCATTTATTATCCGGACAATCCACTCGTTTATGCCCTGGTTTCCCACAACCATGACATTTGAAGGGAAATTTTCCGCCCTTTGCAGCAAAAGCCGCTCCCGGTTCAAGCCCTTTGGCACTTCCACTATACTGGCGCTTCACGTCCTCACTGAGCAGTCTCGATTTAACGAACTCCATAGAGCACTGCTCTACTGGAAGCGTCTCCAGCACTGTAATCAGCTGATCGTATGACTTTGGCATGGACTGCAACAAGAAAAACACTACTACCGGCTCATCAAACTGAATTCCTGCCGATTCCAGTTCCCGAACAATCTTCTCGAATGACAGAATATGCTGCTCCATCGGAAAAATGTCACTAAATTTCAAGCCAGTCAACTGCTTGAGCAAGAAAAACACTCCGGAAACACCTTTCTGCTCGAACGTATGTTGCAGCACCGCCCAAATAGCCTTTGGAGACGTTTTCCCACGTATGTATTCGAGCTGGGAGTCCGCTATCTTATGAATCAGGACTGATTTACATTTAGCATCTTCTTGCTTCCGCTTCATCCGTTTTTCCTCTTTTTCCACCTTTTGTGCTGCCTTATCTGTTGAGTCTTCCGGGTAAAACTCTTCCTCCTCCAGTAGCTTTTCTATACAATGCAACAAACCCAACTCTTCCAGGTAAGCTTGCATACGAAAGCTCCACGTCGAGTAATTCTTTCCGTCGAACAAATAGACTCTCTGCATGCGATCATCCTCCATTGTCTCGAATGCAAATGGTGTCGCTCTTGGCAAACTGCCGATAAGTTTTACACCGTACTTTCCTTTTTACTCGCGACCGAATTTAATGATCTATATCTTTTCTCGTAAATTTTTCTTAATTAAAACAAATCCGAAGTTTATGAAAAACTACCCATGTCTGGGCCCATAACCTGACGAGAAATACAAAAACACAATAAGTCGTTACGAAGTCATTAGCTTTAATAATAAAAGAAAAACATCAAGAGCAATACATGTCAAATAAAGGCAACTCATAGTACACTGTAAAACACAACACATTAAGTTTGAGTTCATGCTCCAGTCTGGTTTACACAACACAGCATGCAAATAACTTCAAAATTATATGTGTTTTTAAATGTACACGACTCTTAAATCAAAGCATGTAATATTTGCTCAGTTGAATTTTACATGACCTGCCCAAACAACCGCTGCGTTTATTATTACATCCAAGTTCATTTTTTCGTGTTACAAAGGGAAAGACGACAGGAGAGAGGCGAGAGAATTTATTACCTTATTGTTAAATTCAACTTATATCATGAAAATTGCTAGATAGGTGCTTCATGTGATTGCAAAAATCGTAAATAATAACATATGACAAATTGACAATTATCTTGTTTCCACCAAAACAACTTTATTAATACCTTGGTTTGCTTAATCAAACATATTTTTATAATCCAGATCATTATTGGTTCGAGGATTGGGCTGATGAACTGCGTTCCTGAACAAATTAAGTTTCCCAACGTGTTGCTGTGGAAACCAAATAATCGTCGATGTCCACCGCCTTGAGTAAATTGAACTCTACGCACATCACAATTTTTAATCTCCGTTGTATACGGAAAACGGTTCACTGCTGTGTTTTATGAAGGGCGGAAATTACCTATTTCTTTTATTAGCAAGAAATTAGGTTTATATACCGGATTTATAGCCTACCCTCAAATTCACAATCGAGTCCTCTTTACTTACGGATGACGAATGACAGCTGAACGAGAAATCACCTTGGATAAACTTGAATGAAAGAAGATTTATCTTTACACGATCATGTAAACACGCATGGTCATGCATTTAAAAGCGAGTGAAATAAGATTCATTATTCTTGCAACGTGTACTAATGTACTTTTCAATGAATGAACTCATATTTTTAAATGTATTTTAATGCTCTAGTTTTGTGCATAGTTTTTAATTTAAAATTAAGCAAAGGAATTAAATGCATTCATGTATTTTTGATATTTAAGCATTTTACACCACATGTAATAT
Organism: Aedes koreicus; assembly: GCA_024533555.2. Classification (NCBI taxonomy): domain Eukaryota; kingdom Metazoa; phylum Arthropoda; class Insecta; order Diptera; family Culicidae; genus Aedes; species Aedes koreicus. The sequence goes on along the minus strand of JAHHFK020005599.1, from coordinate 32,647 downwards.
TCATAATTTTTAGCTGTGTGTGATACGTAAAATCTGACACACTTTCGCTGCAATTTCCTCAGTCACACTATTATTCTTTTTTCGTTCTTTAAATAAAAAATCTCTTCACTTGCTCATTCATAACTTCTGTGCGTGCAGTTACACAATATGGCGATGGCAAATTTTTATTTCTGACTTGACCAATTCAGCGGTGGTTCTTAGTTGTATTGAGATCATGTAAATTTCAAGCGTTTAATACGTAAAAATAAGACCGTGGCGTATAATTAGATGTTATCGGTTGCAAATATGAATTCTTGGTAAAAGATTGAAATGAATATGATAAAACTTTTCATTAAGGCAGTGCTTCTTGCTATTTACGGTACTTCAAATTGAAGTTTGCATTCAACCATTTATTAAGTCAACAAGATTTCAGTGAAATTTCAGATTACATCGGAAGTAATTTTAATATATTTTTTCTGTGTAGGATGACAAGTTTCCCACTGGGAAACAGTTGGGGAACCCAAAGTATAAACGCTTTGGAAAGAGTCAGCAAATAGTTTTGCAGATTCATTAGTGTCGTGAGAAGTGGCACCACCAAACGAGATTTCTGCGGGTATAGAATTGGACGTTTCCCCTAATATAGGGGAGGATGGAACAAAACGCACCGTTTAAGCAACATCGTGAATTACTAGTGAATGGAAGCTGAAATTTAAGAAGAAGTTATTGGACATGGTGCATTACTTTGTTTTCGTTGTAGATTAAATGTAATTTAAATTCAAAACGATGATTTTTCATGATTTTTTAAACCTTATCAAATAAGATGCCAAGTCGACACCGGGATAAAACGCTTGTTTCACTGCTCACTTCAATAGCACGCTTGTAAAAGGTAAAAACACGGCTATAAAAAGTTACGAATTTGGTTGTAAAGTGAGGAGGTTGCGACATCTCGCCACATCTTTTTAGCTCAAGCAGCCAATGGGTATGGAATAAAGATAGCAAAACGTTCCGATATGTTGCTAACTCCTCATTATATACACGCTTAGAAAAAAGTATCCAACGGAGCATTAAAGTGTGGGAAGCCAACGTTGGGTATAATTATGTTTACGTACCATTGTGTCCAAATTACATACTCAGCGGTAGATTCACATGATTATATTCAACGTTGGTTTCCTACACTTAACCGCTCCACCGAGTACTTTTTTCTAAGCGTGTAGACGTATATAACGCCACGGTGCGTTCTGCCTAAGTTTTAGTCTTGCATAGTTTTGTCTAAATATTCTGAAAATACGTGGAATTATAGTGATACTACCTTGAAGTTTTGTTGTCAGCGGAGAGATCGCAGCAAGCTCTGCCCACGAATGGTTGGGTTTTCGTGAGCTGTCACGTCGTTTCCTTTGTGCGTTTTTGGTTGTGTTTTTTATTTTCATGATTTTGCTTCGACGTTAAGATCTTTCCGGGACGTTTTTGAATGTGATAGGTTTTTCATGAGGCCAGTGAATGAACATTTTTTTTCCTAGCAAGTGAATAATGCTCCATCGGAAGTGTGCAAAGGCTACGGATACCGATTCGAATTCTCGCAGTGTGTAGCTTGAGAGACTTCATAATTTCGCTGTGCAAACGCTACTACCGGACTAAATCGACGATTAAAGTTTAGATTTGATATCAGGAGCTATAAAAAGAAGAAGTTGTTGTTTACCTTCAGCAGTAGATGTACATTAGGGTGGCTCACCGTTTATATGAAAAAACGTAAACTTGACCACATGAAGCCAGAACAGCTCTTTTTTGGATCCATTTGGGGTCCCAAACAACTGTGTAAAATTTGGTAACGATTGGTTGTAAACCGGCTTCCCGCATTGCGTTTGAAATTTGTATGGAAATTAGTATGGGAAAATGTACTTTTTTGCATTTTCATCCCTAGAGACCCCATTTTTGCTTGGATCACGTAACTAATCAGTTAAATGTATAGGTCATAATGTGCCTAACAACTTTGTCGAAAGATATGTGGCGCTAAAATGTCCCTAAAAAAAGTTATAGCTTTTCTAAGATTGTTGGATCGAATTAAATACCGAACATAATTTTTTCTGCCAACACTGCCAGTGTACCAATGGAAGCCAGATTTCAATCCGCAATAACTTTAGCGTTTCTTGTCTTATCGATTTGGAATGTTCGGATGAACTACTCATAAACATTTGCACAACTTTATGGGTGTATTTGGAGATGCCACCCCCCCCCCCCCATGCCAACCCAACCCCTCTCCCTCAATTCATAGTAATGGAAATACTGTTTCAAACTGAAATAACTTTAGTGTTTCTTATCTTGTCAAGTTGGTTTGTTTGTTGGTTTGTTTCAAAAACATTTAATCAATCTCATATGCCCAGCTGTTAAAGGGTGGTAGGGGGGGGGGGGGGGGGCATACTATATTCCCTCCACCACCATCTCCGGAGTTTCTCATCTAATAGAGTCGGTACATTCGGATGAGCTATTTAAAAATTGATCAGTCTTATAGGCTTTTGTCAATGATTTCGATACAAACAAATCAATCATACGTTTGGTATGATAGATTAGATCAATAGCTACAAAACCAGACCTATATGAACGCATAGCATGAATGTTTGCATTCATTCTTCTCTAAAACAAAAGAAGCGCTCCAAACGAAACCGTTTTTTCTATCTGCATCTGTATGCCGAAGTGATTTAAATGCCGTTTCAGTGTGTGGTGATGGAATTGAACCTTGTATGACGTAATTTGCGTCAGGAAGCAGTGTTGTATTTTTAATAATATCTAAGCGATTTTTTGCTCTCCATCAAATATAAATAAACCTATACTGCCTTTCTACGCATAATTGTCCCATGTGATGTTACTATCCACAAAATAATCAAAACTCAGGTCAATTTGTGCCACGATTATTAGAAATGGACAAGATTTTCAGTAGTTTTATGGAACTAAATGAATTCTGGTATGTCCTATTTATAGTTCATGATGAAATATATGATTGGAAGGATTTTTCTAGCCACTAATAATGTTCCCTCATCATGTGGCCGAACTTGTTCTAAAACACTGTTTCGAGATGAAAGGGGATACATCGCAATCTGATAAACTGGACAAATTGAAACGTTTTCAAGAGGAGTATAACGGCAAGATGGATTCGGGCGAGATACTAAAACATCGAAACGTCACCACTGTTCCTCTACTGGATGAATTAACATCACCATGGCGTCAAAAAGCTATCGAGTTTTGTTTGAAGCAACTTACTCAACGACACCCGAGGGGAGATTATGTAGAGTTGTTGGAGCTTGTTCTGGTTTTCCTAGGAGGAGATACACGAAAAGGAATCAAGTTTAGAAGAGCCGGAAGTATTAGTAGAGCACGCTGGATGGCTCGTGCCATATATGTGCTCAAAATGTGGCTGCTATATGACCATTTCGACAACTTTGATGGAGAAATCATGGATCATTACGAAATATTGTGCGTTTTTATTTCCAAGATTTACGTCCAGCATTGTAACAAGAAAATAAGAAGAATGATTAGTAATTTCCATTTAATTCCAACTACCTTTATTGCTTATCTTGACAGATACGCGTATTTCGTCTACAATGTGCAGACTTCTTCAGTGTCGTGTACTAATACTATTAGTACACGACACTGAAGAAGTCTGCACATTGTAGACGAAATACGCGTATCTGTCAAGATAAGCAATAAAGGTAGTTGGAATTAAATGGAAATTACTAATCATTCTTCTTATTTTCTAGTTACAGGTATTCCACTAAACAGCTCACACTCTCCATAGTCCAGTATTGGTTTAGCCTGAACAACCCGGTTTGTGTTTTTTTTCCTTTCCCGTAGTGTACTGAAAAGCTATATTTTAGTCTGTAGTTTAGTAATAATAAGGATTATTTTTACAGATAACGGCACCTCGGATCGACATCGAGTTTTGGAAGTCAATTAGCAAGTTTGATTATGCTGATTATGCTAAAACCGGAGCGAAAGCTTTTGAAAAGCACCTTTGGTATATTTCACCTCAAAATATCACTATGGCGTTCTTCGATGATGCCGTAACACATCAAGGATGCAACACATCAAGGATGCAATGAAACAAGCTTATGTTTCTAAAGTTGATGCAGTGACTAAAAAAATCAACAATAGAAAGCGAAAGATAGAAGAAACGACACCGACAAGAGCAGGAAACATCAGAGCGTCTGATACGCTTTCATCGTTTGTCACTGCTAACACGAAAGAGTTTTTTGATATCATGCAAATTTCGACCGACTTCATGCGAAACCCCGCAAACGAGTGGAATAACGATAAAAATTATCTGAGTGCGAAACAACGAGTTGCTTCCTTGATTGTTGTCAATGATGTGGCTGAAAGAGGAGTGAAGCTAATCTCTGAATTCAACATGAAATCTACTCGAGACCCAAATCAACAGCAATATTTGCTTCAGGTGATCGAAGAACATCGAAAGAAGCACCCGTTGACATCATAAAATTAAAAAAATCGAAGTATAATCATTAAAATCTTATTACATTTGTGTGCAAACGCCTGACTTTGTATATTTAACCAAAACAATAAAAAAGGAGGAGAGAATCACTTTCAAACTATAAAATGATTGAGCCAATGTTTATCTGAACATACCAACTCGATAAGATGAGAAACACAGAAGTTTAGGTAAGAGACGCGTTGGGAACTCGCGTCTCCAAATGTCTAAAATAAGAGTATACTCTCCTGGTCTTATTTTTTTCTTAGTTTTAGTAGTTCGTGTTTGTCTTGCCCCCGTCCCCCCTCACCACGATGAATCTCATCGTCGCCCAATGGTCACCAAGACGATCGAACACTAAAAGCAAACCCTGCATAACGCAAAAGTACTGGCGACAACTCTCTGATGAGACAAGAATAACTCCCTCCAAAGCTCCTCACCTGATCCTTCCCTGAAAAATATTACCCTTAACCACGAGTAAACCGCGAGTAATCGGTCCATTCCTACTAGACGTAAAGGGCGATACGGTCAAAATTTGGTCAATATCAACTTGACGTATTTCTTTCATTTTTGCATTTAAAAAACCTGAACACCCGTCATTTTGAAGGTGTGTGTGTGTGTAGAATGTTGCTCCTATATTTTGATTTTGGAATTCACTCTTCAGTTGTCAAAATGCCGTCCAAGCAAGAAGAGCAGCGTATCAAAATTTTGCTCGCGCATCGCGAAAATCCGAGCTACTCGCACGCAAAGTTGGCAAAATCGCTAAAAGTTGCCAAATCAACCGTTACAAATGTAATTAAAGTGTTTGGGGAACGTTTGTCGACAGCCAGGAAGTCTGGATCGGGGGGAAATCGAAAACCGGAAGCCGCTGAGACGACAAAGAGAGTTGCCGGTAGTTTCAAGCGAAACCCTAACCTATCTCTCCGAGATGCCGCAAATAAGCTGGGTGTATCGTCTACAACCGTGCATCGAGCCAAAAAACGAGCCGGACTATCGACTTACAAGAAGTTAGTGACTCCAAATCGCGATGATAAACAAAATACGACGGCCAAAGCGCGATCCCGGAGGCTGTACACGACGATGCTGACAAAGTTTGACTGCGTGGTAATGGACGACGAAACCTACGTCAAAACCGACTACAAGCAGCTTCCGGGACAGGAGTTTTATACGGCAAAAGGAAGGGGAAAGGTAGCAGATATTTTCAAGCACACGAAACTGTCAAAGTTCGCAAAGAAATATCTGGTTTGGCAAGCCATCTGTACCTGTGGCTTGAAAAGCTCCATTTTCATAGCTTCCGGGACTGTCAACCAAGAAATTTACGTGAAAGAGTGTTTGAATAAACGTCTGCTGCCTTTCCTGAAGAAACACGGTTGTTCCGTACTGTTTTGGCCGGATTTGGCATCTTGCCATTACGGTAAAAAGGCCATGGAGTGGTACGCCGCCAACAACGTGCAGGTGGTTCCCAAGGACAAGAACCCTCCCAACACGCCAGAGCTCCGCCCAATTGAGAAATAGTGGGCTATTGTCAAGCGGAACCTAAGAAGACCAAAAAAAACTGCTAAGGACGAGCAGCAGTTCAAGGCAAACTGGCTTTCTGTGGCGAAGAAGGTGGACAAGGTGGCTGTACAAAATCTGAAGGCAGGGGTCAAGCGTAAGGCCCGGCAATTCGGATTTGGAAAAGCGGAAGCCTAACTGAATATTTTTCCTGAATTTTATACTAATTGAACTTGAAAAAGAAATTTAATTTGATTTTTTAAATAAACGATTTCACCGATTTACACGCGTTTTCCCTTGACCAAATTTTGACCGTATCACCCTTTAATTTAAGTTATTTTTTTAAACCCAAACAAAAGAAAATCCGCCCCCCAAAAGCAAACCCAACTGACCCTTCCAAAAAAACGAACTGGAAAAAAAACACAAAAATAATAAAATTCTGTAATTTACTTCCCACCGATATATTTGAGGGGGGGGAAAGGAGTATGCACCTCTTTTTAAATCAAAAAAAAAATAAACAAAAAATTTTTGAATGGCTCACCCGACCGACCAACCCCACTAGATGAGAAAAACCCCAGTTGGGGGGGAGGAGAAAATAGTATGCCCCCTCCCTTTAACAACTGGGCATATGAGATAGAGCAAATGTTTTTAAATAACATATCTAAATAAACCAACTCGACAAGATACGAAACACTAAAGTTATTTCAGTTTGAAACAGTAATTCCATTACTTTGAATTGAGGGAGAAGGGGCGGGTTGGCATGGTAAGAGGGCATCTCCAAATACACCCATAAAGTTGTGCAAATGTTTATGAGTAGTTCATCTGAACATTCCAAATCGATAAGACAAGAAACGCCAAAGTTATTGCGGATTGAAATCTGGCTTCCATTGATACACCGGCAGTGTTGGCAGAACAAATCATTTTTAGCCATTAATTCGAACCAACACCTATAACTTTTTTAAGGAACGTTTTAGCGTAGTACTTCTTTGGACAAAGTTGTTAGGCACATCCTGGACTATACTTTTAACTGATTAGTTAAAGGTTTCATGCTAAACTGAGGTCTCTAGTAATGAAAAGTCAAAAAAGTATGTTTTCCCATACTAATTTCCATACAAATTTCAAACGCAATGCGGGAAGCAGGGCTACAACCAATCGTCCCCAAATTTTACACGGTTATTTGGGACCCCAAATGGATCCAAAAAAGAGCTGTTCTGAAAAAATGATCATGTTGAGCCACCCTAATGTACATCTTCGAAGCATTTTTTGTGTTTCTCATAAACTGTGTTCTTGTATGTTGGTTGGTATAGAAAGTTTCTCAGAACTAGGGTCTACTGCTACGTGTTTTGTGTAACCACACAGCTGCACAGATAGAAATGACACCTTGGATGATCATTGGAATGCTAACCAGTCAGATCCCGCACAGGGTTTTCAGACAATTGAGAGGTGGTAAGTGCTCTCAAAAACAGAGCAAAACAGGTAATTGTTTTCCATGTTGTCCCTATATCACTTTATTTTGAACCTACATCAATTATAATTTAATCTTATTATGAATTATACATATGATCACATCACTTATCAAGTCGAATCCTGATCCATCGAGCCCTACCTTACTAACATAGAAAACCCTCCTTCCTGTGACCTTTGTGGGGATGCAGATGTAAACACGGTCCCTAAACAGCAAAGGTCACACTAACTTTCCTTCCCTATTCCCATCTGATTGCAAGGACGTGGCCGGCGCCGTAATTAATTATGAAAGATATTGAGTCACTGAAACGTGTACAGTGAGAATGGTCGGATACTCCCAGCCCCATTCGGTTGATTCATTGTGCAATTTCACTGATTCTGATCAATCACGGAGTAGCAACCATTGATACGTGCAGTCAGTCAAGCTAAGCTAAAGCTATCTTGAAGTTGTGATGTCAGCGATACATGTGAAGTGAATTTATTATAAACCATGGATGTTAACGCATGGTAAAAGCTTATTTTAAGAACACCTTTTATTTACATCTGAGTCTTGAAAATTTATACAATTTTGATCATATTTTGGTGCATTTAGTGCCTTATTGTACTACAAAATTATGAGTTATGCTGTTTTATGTAAACATTGATAAAGTATCATTCCATTTGTTGTGACCCTATCTATATTAATGTTCCACCTTTGAAAATCCTGCTTCAGGTGTAGTCTTCCGTTGGGCTAGTAGTCCAGTGGTCGTCTTTGCGTGTACACCTCCAATAATTAACACGTATTTTAAGTACAAGACATTTTGAACTAAGGACTATACATTTATTTTACTTCACTACACTAACAATAATCTTCACGGTTTGGTGTCTAGACAAGTACTGCATTAACACCAGTGGCTGGCATATCTAAGTCCTAAAGTTTAGTTACTCCGTGCGCAACAATCCATGCAACATCTCATCTTCATCTTCATCTCACTTCTCTCTTCTCGTCACTTATTTCGAGTAGTTCGACATTCGTGTTCGGCATAACCTAAGCTACCAACTGTTATACAAACAGGACAAAGACAGACAATTGTAAACATTGCCGGCCACCTACAATTTGCTTTTGTCAAATTTATAGCTTGAGTCATTGTGCTAATCCTAGGTAACTATCGACAAAATGCATATTTTTTTTTGTATTTTAGGCTACATTTACTGCTGCTGATGACTCTGCCTCACGCTGCTGTTGTAGAACATGGTCGATTGGAAGTGGGCACAATTTAGACACCGCTCGTTTATAATTTCCTGATCTAGTTTTGATGGTTGCTACACGAACAATGCCATCCTCGCCGGGATGGACTGCTTCGATCCGAGCAAGCGGCCAGGCGACAGATGGTTTTCCATCTTCTCGTAAAAGTACCATTTGGCCCACCTGAAGGCTTCTAGAGGACCCCGATAGTTTCCATTGTTGGTTTAGTTCGGTTAAATATTCCTTCCTCCATCGCTGCCAATGATTTTGGATAATTTGTTGCAGCTGCTGATAATGGTCGAAACGGTTGGCAGGTATCGATTTGTAGTCAGGATCTGGTAGACTCAGCAATGGACAACCGGCGAGAAAATGGCCAGGTGTGAGTACATCCAACTCATTTGGGTCATCAGATAACGGTGTGAGTGGGCGGGTGTTCATATTCGCCTCAATCTGGTACAACACCGTAACCATGTCTTCATACGATAGATGACGGCATCCAATTGATTTCAGCAGTGAAGTTTTCGCTGTCTTTACTGCTGCTTCCCAGAGACCGCCGAAGTTTGGAGCTCGTGGTGGGATGAATCGCCAGATAATTCCTTTACTGCTACACTCGTTAATGATTGCTTCTTGATCACGCTTGTTCTTAAAAATGTGATGCATTTCGGTGAGCCTACTTTTTGTGCCTTGAAAATTCGTTCCATTGTCGGACTGCATTTCAGTTGGAAAACCACGTCGGGCAATGAACCGACGAAAGGTTGCGATGAAAGCATTTGAAGACAAATCGCAAACCAGCTCTAGATGCACTGCCTTGGTAGCAAAGCAAACAAAAACGGCGATAAACACCTTTTGTGGTGCCGCACGACGGTGTACCGGTTTCAAAAAAACGGGGCCGCAGAAATCAACGCCCGTAGTTGAAAAGGGTCGGCTTGGAACTGTTCGCGCCTTAGGAAGTTGGCCGTGAGGTTGGACTACAGGAGTAGGGCGTAGGCGAAAACAATTCACACAATTGCGACAAACATAATTGACCAGTGTTTTTCCGCTGATTGGCCAGAATTCTCGTCGCATAGTTGCCAAGGTCATACGAGGTCCAGCATGAAAACAAAAGGTGTGAAAATGCGTTGCGATCAGGCGAGATAATGGATGCTTACTGGGAAGTACGATAGGATGCTTGGTTTGGTAATTTTCATTGGAATGAGAGAGCCGGCCACCGACACGCAGAATACCTTTCTCATCTACGATTGGGTAACTATTTTTGAGAGGCGAACTCTTTGGCAACGATTGCTTAAGCCTCAAGAGATTCAGTTCTTCAGCAAATGTTTCCTGTTGTACAACCTTAACCAGTATTTCTTTTGCTTCTTGCAGCTCCAACGTTGAAAGGAATTGTTCGCACCGATTGTGTTTCAAACGACAGCGGTTGATGAATCGGAGAAGATATGCTGTAATTCTCACTAAGCGCCAAAATGAAGAGTACCGAGTGAAGATAAAGCTGGGCTCTGATGTTGCCTGTACTGCCAAAATCGTTTTTCGTCGTTCAAGTATGTCTTCAGCCAAAAAGAGTGTGTTTGACTGCTCGGGCCAATTTGTTTCTTCTTCTTGCAGCCATGAAGGACCGTTCAGCCAGAATGCGTTGTTGACAAAATCGTTTGGTAACATGCCACGTGACACGAGGTCGGCAGGGTTATCCAATCCCTTGACGTGCTTCCATTTATGTCCATGTGTTAGAATCTGAATTTCCGAAGTCCGGTTTCCGACGAATGTTTGCCAACTGTTTGGGGGTGCTTTAATCCAATACAACGTTACCATCGAATCCGACCAGAAACAACTTGGAGTGGCCTCCATTCTCAGCGCTGCCGAAACCCTAGCATACAGTCTCGCTCCCAGTAACGCAGCGCTTAGCTCTAGGCGTGGAAGGCATATTCGTTTGATTGGTGCTACGCGTGATTTGGAGGCAATGAGTTGTACATTAGTTTTACCTTCTTCACTGACTGAGCGTGCATATATGCATGCTCCGTAGCCAGCCTCTGAAGCATCAGTAAACACGTGAAGTTGAATCGAAGTTGGTCGTTGGGCAAAGATACAACGGGGAACCTTGAATCCTTGCAACGACGGAAGTTGTGTGTAAAATTCCGTCCATTTTCCGAGTATCTCGTGTGGGATGGTACTGTCCCAGTCGATGGATGCCAACCAAAGATGTTGCATTTGTATTTTTGCCCACGTTACTACTGGAGATATTAACCCTAAAGGGTCGTACAATTTAGCGATCGCTGAAAATATCCGTCTTTTTGTCCATTGTTCCTCCAGGTCCACAGCTGGAACATCAATATAAAGGCAATCTCGACCGGTATCCCACGCTACTCCAAGTGTCTTAACCGTCTGCTCCTGCTCAAAATGCCGTGTTGATTGTTCTTGAATTTTATCGATGGCCAGATCACATAAAACATCCGGAGCATTGGAGCTCCACTTCCGTAGTTCAAATCCGCCTTCCGACATAAGTGATTGAACCTCGTCCCTTAACAGCCTTGCTTGCGTAATCGAGTCCGCTCCCGAAAGAAAATCATCCATGTAAAAGTCGTTCATCACAGCTAACCTAGCGTGCTTGTATTTGTCACCAGCGTCTATTGCGAGTTGTTTCAGGACACGTGTCGCTAAGAATGATGACGGTGACAAACCGTATGTGACAGTCTGTAGCTCGTAGATCTTGATTGGCTCAGTTGGATCGAATCGCCATAAAACACGTTGAAGAACAGCATCTTCTGGATGAATTTTAATTTGCCGGTACATTTTTGCCACATCTGCTACCAGTGCTATGTAATGCTTACGAAAACGGATCATGAGGTCCAATAACTCCTCTTGAATAACCGGTCCTGTGAGTAACACGTCGTTGAGAGAATAACCTGAAGTCGTTTTCGCTGAGCCATCAAAAACAACTCGAACCTTAGTTGTCGAACTCGATTCCTTGAACACCGGATGGTGAGGCAGGTAACAAACTATTTGATTTTCATCTCGCGTGTCTTCCAAACTTCCTACAAGATGCATGTGGCCCAAATCAATATACTCTTGTAGAAATTCGTTGTACTGTTGACGCAGACTCGTGTCCCTATCCAATCGTCTCTCCAATTGATAAAATCTGCGCAAAGCCATGTTTCTAGAACCGCCAATCTTCCTGTAGAATCCCATTTGCTTCGGATATCGTGCCACGTAACGACCAGTCCTATCCCGATTGATCGTCGATTGGAAATGTTCCTCGCAATCCTTTTCCTCCTGTGAATGTAGTGGTTTTTGTGTCATCTCCTCAATGGCCCAAAATTTTTCAATCGCCTTGTCTAGTGGTTCTACCGTCGCATGACAGGAAACCATCGTATTCGAACTTGACCATTTGGATTCACCAGCCGCAACCCATCCGAATACGGTTTTGACAAATACAGGTAAAGTATTGTTCAATCTACGAACCTGCATCCGGCCACCGTTAAGTAAGTGCAAATCATAGAAGTATTGTGACCCAATGACAAGATCGATTGGCCCTGACTCGAAGAAATGAGGGTCAGCGAGCTCCATGCCGAGTGGTGGCACCCATTTTGCAAACGGAAGTGAAGATGATGGATGGTTAGCCGTGACATGCCCCAAAACCAAAAAATCCATTGTTAAAGCAAAGTCCTGCGTACGTGACGAAATCAAAGCAGACACTTCATGAGCGGTACTCCTTCGCAATTGCCCAATGCCACTAATCTCAACTCGTTTATCCCGACGTGATAACTTGAGTAACTGACAGAGCTTCTCCGACATCAGATTCGCCTGTGAACCAGAATCCAACAACGCTCTTGCCAAGTGTATTCTTCCCCAGTAGTCCTTAATTTTGAGTAAAACTGTGAGTAAAAAAACGTGTGTACCAGGCTGTCCAACTGCCATATTTGTTGAAACTGATGTCAAAGAACCGGTAACCGCCTCACCAGAGTTTATATCACCTTCCGAAGAGGTCGAAGTTGAGGTGCTAGTTGAAACAAATGTACTTTGTGCCGTCGTGTTTTCCGAATTGAATTTGGTATCAAAACCTGAGCCCGGAAAACCTGGGTGCAGTAGTGTATGGTGTTTTTTAGAACAAGTTCGGCACCGAAACTTGGATGGACAATCACGTGCCATATGGTTTCGACCCAAACAATTACTGCAAAGACGTTTCGAATTGGTTAGTTGTAACCGTTCGTCCACAGCGAGTTGGCTGAATGACGGGCATTGGCTAATGTAATGTTGTTCACCACATGAGACACAGTTGGATACTTTACGTTCCGTCGCCGAGTTGACTGAGAATCTGGAAGGGCGCGTGTTAGTCCCGCCGTGGCTCGTAGAAGAAGTAGAGACATGTTGATCTACGAAGACTGCATCCAATACTCTTGTTTGTTTTTTCAGAAACTCCAGTAAAACGCCAAATGATGCCTCAAGATCGTTTGATACATGCTCCTCCCAGTGCTTCTGCGTAACGTCATCCAGTTTTGAAACCATCAAATGCGTTAACATTGCACCCCAATCGCCTGTATGCTCTCCTAACTGGTCCAGAATTTTGGTGTTCCGCTCAAAACAGTCAATGACGTCATGGATATCCGCCGCTGACTCCTTCCGTATTTTGGGGAATTCGAACATAGCATTCAAATGTCGTTTCTTCAGAAGGTACCCATTTGAAAATCGCGATACCAAACCAGTCCACGCAACCATGTAGTTAGCTTCACTCATTGGGTAAGAGTCGATCAATTTCAATGCATCGCCCTTTAAAGCTGCTCTTAAGTAGTGGAATTTTTGAATAGCACTAAGCTCCGGTGAAGAATCGATTAACGCTTTGAATGTGTCATGAAACGGCAACCATTTTTCAAAGCTGCCATCAAACTCAGGAAGATTAATCTGGGGGAGTCGTACGTTAGTGTGAACCCCTGGTTGACCAAGCAGAGCAGATGACGAAGCCTCTTGATTTGGCTGTGCCTGGGGTTGTCGTGGTAGTTTACTAACTAGTCCTGCCCTAACCTCAAAATATTTTTCCTCAAAGTCTGCTCGAACATGCCGCTGTATGTCCAAACTCTCCTCGCGATCATCTGATTCTTCAATGTCTGCTTGAATCTCTTCAAATTCCTCCCATTTGGACTCCAATTTCTCCAGTCGGAACTTTATCTGGTTTTCATCGAATACCTGGTTGCTGTTGAGAAACTTTTCTGTTCGTAGCAGGAAATCCACGATGCTGTCTCTGACGTGAATTTTTGGCTTATCCTTTTTTCCCATCTTAGATGTCGTAGTTGGACTGACGGTGAATAAATCGAGTAGCCAATCAAATTGCTTCCTACAAATACACCAAGCGGAGACTCTTTCCAAGAGAGATGTGTAGATTTGGACAGGTACTCACCTGGTGAGCCTATCGAAAAGGCCTTGTATCTCTCTGGAAACCGCCAACAAATCCAAGGTTGTGCTGCCTTGTCAAGGGGAAACAGACTTTGATAGAGCGATAGAGCTTGCCAAGGAAACTCCGGAGTTCTCAAGTACTTCGTCTCTTATTCCAATCTCCTTGATTCCAATCTTCAACGTGATAGGTGCTTCTCCAAGTCCAACCCAAGCGTAGTGAAGTAGAAATGTACCGATCGGGGACAAAAAAGGACCAGGTAGAGATGAAAGCAATTCATGAGTTGTTGGACAGGTACTCACCTTGTGAGCCTATCTAAAAGGCCTTGTATTCTTTATCTCTGCTGGATACTCCTCTAAATTCCCAATGGCGACCCAAAGTCGTTGCCAAACCACCCAGTTCAATGAAAGGAATAATGGCGTAAGTCCTTTGTTACCAGATTCAAAGCACCAAGTTGCAATGATGGAGTGATGGCCAAAGGCTTTTGTCACTAAACTCAACGATGGCGCTAGTACCGCTGAAAGGCACCACGGTTTCTTTTTTTAGCACTAATCCTGGTCACGGCACCAATGTTGTGACCCTATCTATATTAATGTTCCACCTTTGAAAGTCCTGCTTCAGGTGTAGTCTTCCGTTGGGCTAGTAGTCCAGTGATCGTCTTTGCGTGTACACCTCCAATAATTAACACGTATTTTAAGTACAAGACCGTTTATTTGACTATCACTACATTTATTTAACTATACGACATTTATTTGAACTGAGGACTATACATTTATTTTACTTCACTACACTAACAATAATCTTCACGGTTTGGTGTCTAGACAAGTACTGCATTAACACCAGTGGCTGGCATATCTAAGTCCTAAAGTTTAGTTACTCCGTGCGCAACAATCCATGCAACATCTCATCTTCATCTTCATCTCACTTCTCTCTTCTCGTCACTTATTTCGAGTAGTTCGACATTCGTGTTCGGCATAACCTAAGCTACCAACTGTTATACATACAGGACAAAGACAGACAATTGTCCAACGACCCCCACACCCACCCCCCAACCCCCAACCCCATCCGCCGCGCCCACCGAGCCCGCGCCCATCCCACCCACCCCCCACCCCCCCCCCCCCCCACGCAAGAGCCAAAAGAAAAAAACGCCCCCGCCCCACACCAAAATAAACAAATGTGCCAAGGAAGTTGACTCCGGAAGTGTGCAGCGTTTGATGGGAGGAATAAAGAAGAAAGTGCGAATTTTCATTTGAAACGAAAAGAAATGATTTGTATTCATATTTTTTTCTTACAGTACGGTAGATTACCTTTGTTTTGATCTATGTAACTTATTTTTACGTCATTCTGTTACCGAGATACATAT
Source organism: Aedes koreicus (assembly GCA_024533555.2). NCBI lineage: Eukaryota > Metazoa > Arthropoda > Insecta > Diptera > Culicidae > Aedes > Aedes koreicus. The sequence goes on along the minus strand of JAHHFK020005599.1, from coordinate 17,274 downwards.
GATTTTATTATTCTGGATTCTAAATGGACATAGCTTTGAGAAGAAAGCAAATGGTACCGATGATTTCAAGAGAAGATGGAGAATCGTCCCGGCGGGCGTATCTGTGGATACTGAACGGAACCTGATGTACCACAGAAAGCTCGAAAATTTTACAGAAAGATGGAATAAGATTTTAATCAACTTTTTTAATATAGATTATATGGAAATAAATAATCGGTTTCATTAAATTAAATGTAAATTATTTTTGCTGCTATTATTTTGGTGTCCGAAATTTAACGTGGACAGGCTTTACTGAATTGTCCAGGGATGGAATTGAGTGGCGTTTCAACTCACCTAGTGGATCACATTTAAAACGGCTCTGTAAGGCTGCGGTCGGCAAAGTCTTATCTCATCTAGGTCATTCAAGATATTCAAGCTTCCTTAGAAGATTTCTGCAAACGTGAAAAGTCTGCTGAAAGCGATGTCAGTAACTAGCTGAATTTTATTGCACTAAATTTAAAACCTGTTGGAGATGCTTCCTATCAAAACACAAAACAGTGTGGAATCTTAAGATCATTTCATTCCTTAAAAATTCAAACGTAATCGAAAAAATGTTCAAACAAAATTAATAAAAATGTAATCACTGTTTTGTACTCAGCTAGAGTCCTTCTCTCCTGATAGAGCAATTTGTCACACTGGACCTGGCTGATTGCAGGTGGTTCCAAAATTGCAACTCCACTCCAAGTGTGAACCAATTTGTCAAGCCTACATTTCACTTCTGCCGTTATCAAGGGACAACCATCACCCAGGTATTATTGATTTGGGACAATCAATATTATGGGTTCTGTGTTTCCGATCTTCATCTACCATGCGGCTGACCCTGTAATTACGGTTTACCGAATGGGCATGCGATGCGATCAGCAGCAGCACCAGCAGCACCGACTGGATAGGTTTGTATGTTTTCATAGTGGTGGCGCTGATAAGATCACCTTCGACGAAGGAAATGGGATCCTTTTTCGATCGTTTGTAGTTTTTCGGATGGTCTGAGCGTTCCGTAGGGTCAGAGTGGAATACGGTCTGTAATTATTCGACACCTGATTCAAGAGTGCGAGAGCGGTTAGTTTTTATTGTTTGGGTTTAAGTTCGCTCTGGGCCGGGGTAATCTCTAGAATTAGAACTAATTTTTGTTTATATTGATTGGTTTTCTTCGAAGAGGGTGGAGTACATTAGCAAATGCAGGTTGATTACCGTTGTTGGTTCGTAAGGAGTGAGAATGCAGCTGTTAGGGAATTTGAGAGAAGATTGAAATTGTGTTCACAAAACCGATTTTTTTATCGCTCATATTCAAATCGATCGATCGATCGTTCATTCATTTACTTTGCCTGGATCGCATTTGAAATTAAAAAATACAAAACAGTCACGACTCATTCATCTTTAATCCTCCAACGAATTCTACCCGACCCAAAGCTTGCCACCCTTTTGATGGGCTGTCATTAGATTATGGATTACTGGCTGGAGAGATAGAGACCAAGAGCAAAAAAAAAAAATCAGATTCATACCAATGAAGGAGTGATCGCGATAACAAGTTGAGTTGCTGCTTTGGTAGCCCCTGAAACTCAGCGTTCCTTCATGCGCTGAATGCCACACTGTGAAGCATATCGGTCGACGTTTACGCAGTGGCATTCGTGTGCCCATCCATATTTTTTTTCTGCATATGTAATTGACGTCGAGAAGTCAGAAGCTGCTATCCGATAAACCTACCCAACACAGTCAAAAATAATTCGAAAAACAACCCCCAACTGAAACGCCGTCCCCGCAAGCTACCGTGAAAGTCGCGTTGATCTCGCAGCACCCCTTGGGCGAACGCCGCTCGTGATCACAGCTTCCCGATAACAATTAGCTCCTCTGGCAGCACTCGCACAGCACTGCTGTCGGCCACAATGGATTCCGATTCCGGGGATCCAACTCCGAGCAACCAACGAGTCTCGATTGAAGACAGGTAGGATTCGAAGAAAGAAAACTATTTGCTCCGTGCGTTGCGTGGCTCGTTTCTCGCGCGAAGGCAGATTTGTGGGCCCTGCCAATAAGCATCTAATCAATCAAATTTCTTGGGTGGTGGTCCGAATTAATCTTGACCCGTCGGCGAACAAGGCCGAGTTGGGTCGAGATGTGACGTTCAATTCGGTGAAGCAAGAGAGGTGAGGAATTTTCCACCACTCAGTCGAATCGTGATCGTATTCATTCGAATTGTCAAGCTCGACAAAGAACGACAAAAACTACCAACTTAGCGAGGTACGTGTAAAAATGATGAACCACCAAAAATGAGGAAAAAAAAAACACATACAGATCTTAATTATCTGATTGTGACGGGATGTATTTTGTCGGTAAAACACCCATTAGAAGGAGACATTCAACTATTTGACGGGGCCTAGATACAAATGAATGGCACCTCGACACCATCCTGTGTAATCATCGTACGACGAGCATTAGATAATTACGAGAGAGAGTGTGTGGATCTATTATACCCGTGGTTGCTCAATCAAACAATCATTTTCAGCGCAATTAGGCACCACATTTTTTTCTGGATGGCTGTCGAAGCAATAAATTGTTGATTGTAGTGCCCAAAAGTGGAGTTATTTAGGTATACGTGAACCCAAAATCGATGATCTATATCATATTGAACTTATGGGGAGAGATAACGTAGAACCGCCTACCTGATAACCTTTTTTAGCTATATGACAATCGATTAATTTTTTTGGCATTTGGAAAACTAACGATTGAGAAAATAGCAGTTACAAAGTGTAATTTTCATGTTAACGATTAAAAATTATCATAAACGAATTCATGTATTGAACAGGTTAAAATCAGTTGAAATGAGGCCTGCGTGTAAAAGTAAAAAATATGGAAACATAGAGCGCATAGCCTCTGATCGTTTGAACATCTGAATCTATATATATAAAAATGAATTTCTGTATGTCTGTCTGTCTGTCTGAACCTTATAGAATCAAAAACTACTGTACCGATGGAGGAGTTTTAGGAGCCGGAGAAGGTTCTTATGATAGTTTGAGACCCCTCCCCTCTCCTAGAAGGAGGGCTGTCATACAAATGAAACTGAAATGTCTGCATAAATCTAGAACTAAGAAAGCCAATGGAAAATAAAATTGGCATGTGGGGATTTTGGAGGCAAGAAATGTTTCAACGGTGGTTCGAGACCTCTCCTCTTTCTGGTAGGAGGGTGATCTCATACAAATGAAACACAAATTTAAACCAAACATGAGAATTCTTCCTACAGTTATGAAAATTTGTATGCAGGGGTTTTTGGGACCGGAAAAGGTTCTTATGATGGTTCGAGACTCCTCCCCTGTCTGAAAAGGGGGGGGGGGGGGGAGAGGTCTCTCAACACAAATTTCTGCCCAACTCGAGAACTAATCAAAAAAACTACAAGGTTCAGCCCAATGGGGTTGTGCGCAAAGGTGACGTAGGACCATGCAGCAATCTGATTCCCATACACTTTCCAGAGACGTCTGGGCCATCCGCCAATTGATTTAAGTCAGTCGGGAAGCTACGCTTTCAATCCGCTCGGAAATGTCATTGACGAAGCTGTTCATAATCCTTATCGCCTTGGAGGAAACGACAGTATCGGGTAAAAATGTTTCAGCACCCAGTAGAAGTGGTGCTATACGTTTTCTTTTCCGAACTTTGCTACTGGAACTGTTTGCCTTCCGAGATGGTGGAGAGAGAATGCACCATAAGAGCACATCCTGTTGATATGATCGACCACCTGGAGATCATTATCCTTATTGCGTTGTAGATGGTTGTGGTCTGTTTGGGAATTCAAAGTCTATTATTGCCGATAGACGCCTGGGTCGAAAAAGTGCTAATTCGACGAGCTTAAGAAGTAAATATGTTAGAAAATTCCATTGCAAACTCTTTAAATAGCATTTGGTGGCCCTGAAAAGGGCCAAGACAATTCTATTGTACACTATTTAGACAGCATTTGGTGGCTCTTAATTATGATACGGCCTTGGTTGTATTTTCTACGATGGTTGAGAGGGCCACTATACAGTGGTAGACATTCGTTTAGCCGAGGCCCAGTTTTTCTATGTATATCGAAAATAAAACACACTGTTCGCTCGGATTCGGTCTTGTAGGATACATCTCATTTATTTCTAACCAATTCATTAATAAAACTTAAGATTACGTTACATTTGGATAATAAAACTGAAAAAAATGTCGCTAAACGGGTAGACATTCGTTCAGCCGAATTGTTGAATTTCATCATCAAGATGTCTTTTAATTATGAATTTCGAAGAAAATCGATAATTACTATTTGGTTTGGCCGCCAGTGTTTCCATGTCGATTTTGGCCCAAAACTGATGTTTTAAGACTGGAAATGCTGTCAAACTGACGTCCGTTTGCATAAACCATTCCAGCCAAGATTCCCCAGAGGTTTTCTATGGGATTGCAATCAGGACTGCAAGCTGGCCAGTCCAGCAGTGGAATTTTTTTTTTCATCAAACCAAGCAACTGTTACAATCGGGCCCGTCTAAATTGAACTTTTTGTCGTCAGAAAACAGAACACTACGCCATTCCGTCTTCTACTCCATGTACTTCCGGGCGAACTTCAGCCGATTCTGCTTATGAGTGAGATTGAGCTTCGGTTTTCCTTGTAGTTTCTTCCACTTGATGTTTGGCGATTCATTCAGAATCCGAGCATTTGTCGGGAAGTCACTGGAACATCGAGCTTTTGCTTTATTTGGGAGCAGGACAGGCGAGTCCATGTAGCTTCATGCCCGATACCATATTTTGATCCCATTTTGAGGAAATTCCTTACTGCTGTCTCAGATCGACCAATTTTTCGGGCAATTGAGACATTCGATTGGCCTTCCTCCTTGGACAAACTTATAATGCGCCGTTCTTCCTCCGTTAGTCGGGTACCCTTCGCCATTCCTGAAACTATTACATTTATCATTAATCATTAAAAATTAAACACCGCATTATTGACGCACCTTGATGATTATAAGTTGTTTTATCGAAATGCTTTAAAACACACTTGAAACCCGGGCGAAATTTGCCAAAAACAAACCTTTTTCGCACCTCGGGTAAACGAATGTCGATGATGAAAACGTCGTTTGAATGTTTACATCCGCCGCTACCCGTTTGGTGAGTGTGTGCGTGCGAGTCGTTCTCTTCTTATCAAGGTGATGCAGATATATTACATCTAGGGAAGATGTACCTATATTAATCTCATTGTTCCTATATTCGTCCTACTTGAAATAAAACGATATACACGTGACAGGATTAGTTAGTAATGTTTGTTGTAGTTATTTAACGTGAGCAAACATTATTAGAAAACGAAACCGATCCTTCAACTTCCCAATTGTTTGATTCATCGTAGGATGAATATAGGAACAATGAGATTAATATGGGGGCAGTTTCCCTACGACAAAACACATCGCGAATAAAAAGATGTTTTATTTATAATTTTTGAATATTTTCAAATTCTTGAGCTCTCGGCTAAACGAATGCCTATCACTGTATTTAACGTGTAGAAGATAGTTATGGATCTGTTGGTTCGTTGATTGTTCAACGCGCTTTGCCATTTACTCCGGGACGCGGCGTTTAAAGCAATGCCATGTTCAGTCGGGTAATGGAAATTTCAAACAGCACAAGAGAAAAATTCAAACAAATTCTTTAATTGACAAATTGATTTGGTCGACCTGAAAAGGGCGGATTTAGTTGACGGGGGAGAAACATGATTCGCGATTGAACTTGGGCTTTCTTCTTGGTATTCTTGGTTCAGCTCCTTGTCGTTGCGGGTGGCCAGCTGCAGGTGACGTGGGATAATTCTTGTCTCGTTGTTGTCATGGGTGGCATTTCCCGCCAACTCGTAGGATTCAGCAGCCTGTTTCTCACAGCGAGGTTGACAGGAGCATCGGCAACAATAGCCAACTGCACCAACGCCTCTATGGGCAACGACTGCTCGTCCCTACGATCCAACTGTAGATCCTACTCTGCACAGCCCCACGACCGCTGAAAAACTCAACCAAAATGGGAAGGTGTACCCATTATATAAGAATGTGCACACCCAAAAATAGGTGGCTGAAATGCTCTAATGAGGTCTTCTCCGTGTACGCTTTGCTAATCCGATCACAACTACATGAATATTATTGTATGTGTGCTATGATGAAGACGTCGTTTGGCTACAGTAACCTTTATTCAGTAAAATGGCGTCGAATCAAGAACGCGTGCGCGAAGCAATTTTGCACAAAAGAGTGGAAAATCCAGATATGTCGCACGGCGATATTGCAAAGTCATTAAAAATCGCAAAATCGACGGTTACTAAAGTGCTAAAAAACTTTCAGCAGCGCTTAACTTTAAAGAGAAAGGTCGGTTCCGGAGGTTACCATGATTCTCGTTTCGTCGCGGAGAGGAAGAAAGTGATTAAAGAATTTAAGAAGAAACCGAATATCTTCGTTCGTGATGTGGCGAAAAAAGTAAAAATGTCTCCATCGTTCGTCCAGAAAGTGAAGAAAAGTGCTGGCTTGAAATCATTCAAAGTAGGTGCTGCTTCAAATCTTAACGACAGCCAGAACAAGAGCGCAAAATCTCGATCGAGAAAATTATATGACACTATGCTGAAGGAATACGACTGCATAATATTGGACGACGAAACATATTGCAAAGCTGACTTTAAGAAGATACCGGGACTACAGTTTTATACCTCGTTGCAAAGAGGAAATGTTGCTGATCGTTTTAAGCAAACAAAATTGTCGAAGTTCCCAAAAAAATACCTCGTATGGCAGGCAATATGTGGATGCGGTCTCAGAAGCGACATCTTCATCACGACTGGCACTCTAAATGGACAAATTTACGTAAAAGAGTGTATGAATAAACGACTGTTGCCGTTCATTCGGGAACACAACGGTTCGGTGCTATTCTGGCCTGACCTGGCATCTTGCCACTATGGAAAACTGGCTAAGGATTGGTACATTGCTAATGGTGTAAATATTGTCCCAAATTATTGCAATCCGCCAAATTCGCCAGAACTCCGTCCGATCAAAAAGTATTGGGCTCTGGTCAAGAGGAATCTTCGAAAAACGAATAGCGTAGCAATTGATGAGAAAAGCTTCAGGCGTAACTGGCAGAAAGCTGCAAAATTGGTGACGGATGACTCTGTGCAAAAACTGATGGAAGGTGTCAAACGAAAGGTGCGGGCATTTGGATATAACAGGTCAAATTGACTTAACTGTATATGTTTTATATTTGTATTTTTATGAAGTCTTAAATAAATGATTTACTTTTGATTTTCTCATATTTTCCATTTAATACCACTAATTTCCCGTTGACTACTTGTTGGTGTGCACATTCTTTAACATTCATAGCTGCCAAGGAGACGTTCGTTACTTAAATATGAAGTCTGTGCAAGAATAGTACTGTGTATTTGGTAAATTTACTCTGAAAAATCGACCTGATAAGACATCACCGCATTTTTGCGTTAATTTTATTAAATGCATGTTAAAAATCAATGGATTTAAATATTGGAGTCAAAGCGTATAAAATGTTTTAACCTAATGCTGCAAACATTTTGGAAATCAATCGTGAAATCACTTAGTAATTAACGTTCAAAACCTGACCGTTTTTCGTGACGCTTCAAATTTTAGCAATTTGAATGTGTACCCCAGTATCGAAAACACAGACGAAGTCCTACGTCAAAATGGTACCAAATCTGGGATGTGGGGATGTTTCTATAGTAGTCGAGACCCCTTCCCTATTAGGAAGGGGAAGCTCTCATACCAATGAAACAGACGTTTTTTGCATAACTCGAGAACTAATCAAACAAATGGAACCAAATTTTGCATGTGGAGGTTTTTGAAGGCAAGAAATGTTTGCACGGTGGTTCAAGACCCCTACCCCCTTATGGGAGGGGGGCTCTCATACAAATGAACCAAACAATTGACATCGAATTAGTCTTACATGGATCGAATACCTGGCTGTCATGCAGCTTAAACTAATATCTTATAGTTATGCCATACTCCTGAATTGAAAAATATTGGACCAAACCACTACTGCACTTACTATGGAATGAAATCTTTCACACCCCGATTAGGTTTGCCATTGTTTTCAATATTGTGTTATTGCGCATTAACATGATATTCTCTAAAATCCTCTTGAATTCCGACCTTTTTCAGATCTTGATTTTACGGAATTTACGGCCAAAAACATATTATCCCAACCAATTCATTTCAACATGCTCTGTTCAAAATGATCATGAACTCAAACATTCAATTAAAACACAACTCTCTTACTGCACATCATTCATAAACGTCTCATGTTGGGCTGCAATATTTTCGAAATGAAACCTCAACGGGAATCATAAAACTCTCTTTGTCATCGAACTGTTCGTTCTTCCACCGAGGCAGCCAGAGCAGATCCTTGAGGGCATCGGAGGGTGTCAGAATAGCAAATGGCTCTACGATGGGTGGAAATTGATGTACTTCTGCCAGCGCACAGTGTTTCCTGACCGGCAAATTTTTGATCGAAATTATTTTACTTATCAAGAGTTTGGAAATTTGGTGTCTTTGGAGAAGTTTTTCTGGTATATTGAATCCCACATTTTGAATGGTGTTTTAGTGATCAATCTCCCTACAAAAGAATTTAAAGAAGAAATTTAATTTTTCAATAGAGCTTCAGCAGCTAGAATGAAGGTATCTACCGTAAAGTTGTAGACAAATGTAAAGAAAAATAGCTGAATAAACCGTAGCTCTAACTTCTTATGTTTGTTATATGAAGACTGTATCGAAAATAAGTTCGCCACATATTTTTCTTTCAAATCATAAAAAATAAAAATGTTTCTTCAAACAAATGGATGATTTTTTATTGTAAGGGATTGAACTTGAACATTGATAAGACCGAATGAAATTAATATTATTCTTTCGCGAATTTTTAATAGAACACTTTTCATCAAGATCCGGACAAATGTTTAATCACATTTTTGGAATTTTTGGGCTGGTCCAATAGCGTTCGATGGGCCAAAGCTGAGGGCAATTTGGCGAATTGATGTCTTGATGTCAACGAAATCTATACCGTTTTCCGTGAGCCAATTGAACGTTGTTTTGACGTAATGCGCCGATGCTAAATCCATAACAGTGGAGAGGTACTATGCTTCTGATAACAAGGCAGCAACATCTTCTGCAGACACTCAGATCGATAGATTTCCGCGTTGATTGTTCCGGTAGTGTAAAAAATGGTAGACTTCATACCGCAGATACGTAGATGCTTGCCATACCAGCACTTTTTGACCAAATTTCTCCTATTAAATCGACCTATCTGCATCGCTTACATCCTCCCCTACAACGGCAGAGTAATATTTTGGACCTAGAAGGGTTTCTGAGTCCTTTTTGACATAGTTGCTGCCCGTTGCTACTGTTCTGCACTTTTTTTTTGGCGATTTACTGCTTCTTGTAGGTCTTTAGGCAGTTCTATTTCTTGATACGATGAATCATTCCGACGCTGGTTCCGGCATAATTGGCCAAATCATGTATCGACATTGATACCCCGCAGGGGATGCTTGGCAAAAGATTGTGTGCATGTTTTCGAAATACTACCTCACAATGCCCTCCGCTCAATTTTCAAAGCTACTTCTATTCAATCTTCACAGCCTGCCGTGCGCTAACGGAACTATCAATACTTTCTCTTAACAACTTTGTTTTAGCAGAAAAAAAAAGTGCCGTCTACTCCTAGAGCCTCACGTGTGATGAGAAATTATTTTCTTCTCAAAAACAACATCATCAACCTCGTTTTGTTTATTTTGTGGAGCTGGCAGCTCAGAAAGGCAATTTGTATGATGGATAAATTTCATACGATAAGTTGTAGTATTTAGTACTTCAGAGTTCCTTTTACAGATGACAAACCGATTGGGACACTGGAAATCTGGGGCAGTTGTTACATTCCATCATTCATGTTGTTTCATTGAAGGCCTTGTTTTTAAGAATCAGCTCGTAACTCGTGATTTCACCCGACTGAAGTCTAACTGTGATGAGTAGACTACTGTCTAACTACTTATCTTTGCTGGTGTGGAAACAGTTATGATGACATCGATCACACAGTCTGGCAATGTACGGATAATTATGCCACCAGAACACAACTTTTGATTTCTCTAGAGGCTCAAGGAAGACAACCTTTTGCTTTTATGAGAGACGTGTTGGGATCTCACGACCTTTGTTATATGAAGTCGATCAATGTGTCTCTTCAAATGTCTACTATAAGAGTTGAATCTGTTTGTTTTTGTTTTAATTATTTATTAGTTTGTGTTTGTTTTGTTCTGACATCCTCAGGAGTCTCATCGTCGTCCGATGGTCAAAACAACCGGTTCAAGACTAAAAGCGAGCCCTGATCATATCGCACCACGATCTAGTGCTGGCGACAACTCCTTGATGAGACTTCAGAATTAAAATTAAAAATTCCTCAAAACTTTCATAAGATGATGTGAACTTCCATCATTCTTTCTGCCTTTGTGACCTTAAAACCAAGGTTTTCATCACATCTCACACAATGACGTCGAAGGTTTACATTAAAGAGTGTCTGAAAAACGCGAATTTTTCCCTTAATTCGGCAACACAAGAGACCAACGTTATGTTTTTGCCGGATCTAGCCAGTTGCCACTACTCCAAAGAGGTACTAGAATGGTATGCTGCAAACATTGTTAATTTTGTTGCCAACGAGAATAATCCTCCAAATTGCCCTGAGCTCAGACCGATCGAAAAATATTAGACAACTGTCAAGCGAAAGCCTAGAGGATCCGATAAAGAAGTGACAAATGCACAACAAATGCGTTTAAAGAGGAATAAGTTCGCCGGCATAGTGTCACCAGCGACTGCACAGATCATGATGACATCGATCACAAGTAAAGTGCGACAGTTCGTTCGAGACGGTGATGTATAATATTTTGTTATATATCGTTTAAAATCTACCCTTTTGTTTGACGTTTTGATCAACCGTGTATGTTGTTTAATTCTTGAGTTATGATCACTAGAATGCGTCCAAATTTACTTTGAATCCGGCTTTAAGCCAGCAATCAACGAAATTCTGAGCGACATAAATCTATGTCGCAAATTCTTTAAACCATCGGCTGGTGGCAGCAAAAATGTTTCGTCGTCTGGTAAAAATTGAACAGAAATGTCATATGAGACGGTTCACTTTTGCGTTTGTTCAATTTGGTCGTAATGAAACATTTCAAATGTCAAAATATAAATAACAAAATACTGTACATTTACCACCACTGATTGTGGCCAGATACACTTACGCACAACCCAAAGCTACAGGGGTGTAGAGAGAATCTCCTTCCAGAGACAAGTTCCCAGAAATCACACCAAAACCGAGCCCTTGCCTAAAAAATTCCCACTAGATTGGGAGCATAGCCTGCCCTTATCAAAGCATGTTAACAACAGGAAGCTGGCAGTCCCACTCTTCCTATACAAATTGCTTCAATCGGGTGCTCAGATGGTCCCTTCCTTCATCCTAACATATAGTGCTATATAAATGTATGAAACATTAAAAAAAAAAAAACATGATTTTCTAACCTTGATATCATCTCACCTAGAAACTAGAAACTAGAAATTAGCATATTAAATATTTTTTTTAGTAAGCATATGAAATATCTGCTGGTGACAGTGGTGTAATGGTTTACTGAGGTGAAAAAATCTGGTCACGTCTTCTTTCGGAAGGGAAGTAAGGCCGTTGGTCCAGGTGGTGGAGTCGTCTTCCGATGATTGTATGGTATCGATGGTTGTCATAACGTTGTGAGGAAATAAGCCGACGGAAAATAAACGAAAAAAAAATGAAATATCTTTATTAAACCAAAAAAAAATCATCATCAGGGTCGAAAACGTTTGCGCGAGTTCGTAAGCAGAGACACCCACGCGAAACTGGCAAATATAGGGAAGACACCCGACAGATGGGGCCAAAGAGTACGCCTTCGTTCCGCGAAATGTTAACAATAGGAAGGAGGCAGTCCCATCCCAAGCAACACACAAGCTTTATAACGGTTGAAAATACTTTTATATGACTAAATTTGGTTATAGAGAAGCTTACTCAACATAAAAGCAAGAAGATGTCTTACTCGGGATGCTCTCTATCAAAATCGTTCCACTTGGGTGCCCCGATGTTCCCTCCTCTTCCTCGCCACTTGTTATTCCATCAATACTTAGTTTATCTTCCTGTGGTCATCGGACTGCCTACCTTGTGATAGAATACTTGACTTGAAGTAAAATTTGTTAGGGTTATACAGTCGGGTATCGGTTTCGTTTTTTACGGTCGCAACTTCTACGGTTTCGTTCTTTTCGGGCAAACAGTCAAAATACGAGTTTATGGGATCTTCACTAATTGGGGTAAATGAGGTCTATCTCAGTAATTTCAAGTGATAAATATCTACAATCTTCAGAAGAATTGTTGTACGGGGTTGGACCAACAAATCTGTGTCATTTGATTTCCTTTAATTGGGAATTTCACCGCTAGAGGCGCTTTACTTTCGAATTACTAATCATTGGTTTCATCCTAGGATATCTCGAGAGCCTCACCAGTTAAGACATATCAGTCTTGAGTAAACTTGTCCTAGTGGCCAAGTCCTTCCTAGAGGTGGTCACACAAGTTCGGAATTTGGTCACTTCATGGCCTAGTGTGCATATAATCTTCCAATTTGTGATTGCTTTATCTCGAAAGCCTTACTAGTTAGGACGATGTTTTCTTTAGCAAACTTGGAACTCACTCACTGTGTGGCGCTAGTGTGCATATGAGCCTGCAGGTTTATTATGCTATATCTCGAGAACCTTACTAATTAGGACACTGCTTTCTTTAGCAAACTTGTGTTAGTGGCCAAACCCTTCCGAATAGTGGGCACATTTGTTTGAAATTCTCTCACTACGCAGCGCTAGTGTGCAAACAAGCTTTCAGTTTTATTATGATACATCTAGAGCGTCTTATCAGTTAGTACATTGCTTTCTTCAACAAACTTGTGCTAGTGACCAAGCCCTTCCGGATGGTAGACACATTAGTTCGGAATTCATTCAGTACGTGGCACTAGTGTGCATATGAGCCTCCAATTAAAGTATGCTATATCTAGAGACCTTTACTATTTAGGGATCTGCTTTCTTCAGCCAACTTGTGCTAGTGGCTCAATTCTTGATCAAATTATCGATAATATTGAAAAGAAGGGATTGTTGCAAGTAGAAATTGCTCGAAAATATAACAAAACCGAAGCGTGCATCCGGTATATCCTCATACAAAAGTCTAAACTTACAGAACTTGCTTCCACCGTTTCTGCTATTGGAAAAATATTTGTAAGCTATGAGATCCAGTTTTCCTGGATATGGACGTAGCTCTTAAAGCGTGGATCGAAGGTACGACCAACAAGGGGTTTCCAATTGACTTCAACACTATTCGTGAGAAGGTATTACCGTTCTACGGATTGTATAAACATATATCAGGAGTGTCTGAGATGGACGGCATACAGCTCAACGTCACAAAGGGATGGTTCAATAGGTTTAAGAAACGATTTGGAATCCACAATGTTCGTCTACACGGAGAAATGGCATCAGCTGATACTGAATCTGCAGCCTGGTTTCCGTCCCTGGGTGAAAAAGAAATAGAAAGTGGGCAGTTTTGTCTCGACCAAGTTTTTAACTACGATGAGACAAAACTTTTCTATAAAAAGCCTTCATACTTCGCACATTCGAACGGCAACGAATCCGAGGCCAACAACGAAGATTTAAAAACTATGGCAGAAATCAAGGAGCTGGGCGCTAAGTTCGGTGTATCGGAAATGACACATGGTGAAATTAATGATAGGTAGAAAGAAGAATTGGCAACATTAGATGAAATTGTGAGCAGGACCCATCTACAACCTCTCTGGAGGACATTTCGATCCCAGCACCTACTGCAGTTGAGATAGACGAAAAAGTTAAGCAGTTCTCAGAGATTGAAAAGTTTTGCACTTTGGACAATAACGTGGTAGTGAAAACAATCAGACCATGTTGATGGATTGCAAAACCCTACTTGAGGAGTGGAAAAAACGAGAGTCAACACGAATAAAACACGAAATAGTTGATATTTAATGGAAAAAGAGAATAATGCAACAATTTGCACATACACAATGTTTTTGATTTTTTTTTTTAAACTTTTCCATTGCTCAATCCACCTATCCGAACAAATTGTATTTCAAGCTTCCCAAGAGGCAGCCAAACATTTTGATTTAGCCCAGCTTCTTGAAGCTTCCCCTGTTTCTCGGTATTTCTTTGGCCCTTGAAATTCCCTTCCACCTTGACTCCTCCTGCCCTTGCTCCCTCTATCCCATACTGCATAGCTGCCCCTTGATCCCTTGAACCCCTGTCTATTACTACCACTTGCTCCTGTAACTTCACAGCCTACTGCGGCGCCTTTGCCCATTGCTATACCACTGACCCTTGTTCCAGACTCCCCCCCCACCACTCTCTCTCTCCCTCTCTCTTTCTTCCCCATCTACCCTCTTCTCCACCCCCCCTCCCCTCTCTCTCACCCCCCCCCCCCTCACTCTCTCTCACTACTTCATATTTCTACTACTAATTCAAATTTCTGCTCCCATGTTGCTCGCCCTTGCTACTCAGGCTCCAGCTTTCCCGCTGGCGCATGCTACTTTACTGCCACTTCTTATAGACTGTTCCAGAAAGTATAAGCACACTTTCAAAATAACAAAAAAGTCATGTTTTTTTAAGTTTTCATATTTTATTTGGCAAATCATATTTGTATTTGTGTTTTATATGATATTTTACTCTTGTTTAAACAAAATATTGAATCATAGCCAAGACTCTTAACTTTTCCTCGAACATGACCCATTAGCTTCTGAACAGTGGTACTTTCCACCATTTTGACCACTTTTGGCCAATCTTTTTTAAATTTTTGTATGTCATCCGCTGGTTTTATGAATTTTCGAAGCTTTCTTTGGTTAAAGTCCAAAAAGTCTCGATTGGCCGTGCCTCCGGGCAGTTCGGCGGATTCATGTCTTTCGGCGTGAAACATACATTTTGACTTTTGTACCATTCTAAAGTGTCCTTTGCGTAATGACATGACGCCAAATCAGGCCAAAACACTACTTGACCTTCGTGCTGCCTGATCATCGGCAATAATCGCTTCTGGAGACATTCATTAATGTATTTCTGAGTGTTCATCGTCTCCGTTGTGATGTACGGACTAGATGTTTTACCGCACTCGCATATTGCCTGCCAAACCATAACCTTCTTACCGAATTTTTCGGTAAAAATTGCCTTCTCCGTTTCGGGGATGTCTTTGTCTTCGCTTACAGTAGAGAATTGTGGTCCGGGAAGCGTTTTGTAATCTAGTTTCACATACGTTTCATCGTCCATTATTATACACCCAGAATTTTTGGGTTCCTTTTGGGTTTTTTTTTCTGCTTCCGGTATGTTTTTAGCCCAAGTCTTTCTTTGGCACGCATGACGTTACTCGACGAGGTCCCTAGTTTTTTCGCAACATCCCGAACGGAAGGCGCTGGTTTTCGCTTGAAGGCATCCCCGATCTTTTTATCGATATCCGGACTAACAGGACCGGATTTTCGACAACTCTTTGGCGCATCTTCAAACGTACACATTTTCGAATCGAACGCTTACACCCTCTTCCTTGGCCAATTTTCTCAATGAGAGTCCGCTCATAGTGTACCATTTGTGCACGATACTTTTTCGTTGTTCCGGAGTAAGACCGCGAATTTTGATAGGTAGCCAAAACTGAGCACTTTTTTGATGATATGTCATTCAGAAATGTGCAAACAAAAGGACGCAGCCAAAACATGTTGAAATATTTCATTATATTCCAAGTGACCGTTAAAATAAGGTGTGCTTATACTTTCTGGAACAGTCGTTATTCCTTTGCTCTAGGGGTATGTTCAGCGAAAACAAACTGGAAGCGCATATATACACTACTGCCACAAAGCGACTGAGTTCAGAACGCTTGGGACTACCACCCAGAAGGGCTTGGCTACTAGCACTAATTTGCTGATGTCAGCAATGTCCTTATTAATGAGACTCTCGTAATATAACGTTTAAAAATCTGGAATCCGTGATCATTATTCCCAAGTAACAATTTTAGTTTTATTCCAGCCGTATAACACTTCTCCCGGCTTTGTTGATAAAACTACATTCAAAACTGTTTTGTCTACCAACACCTCCTCTATGCTTCTTTAAAGCCAAAATGTGTACAAAATGGCCCACTCTAAAGACGGTTGTTAAAACAAGTTAATAAAACCTTCATAAGACCATAAAGATTTTGAAAATGTTCTAGTGAAAGATGTTATGACCACTTGAGAACCTTCATAAAACCTATTGGCTGCCATGAAAACCAGAATGCGGCCAAATGGCCACAGCTGTCAAACTTCACTGTGAAATTGAGGTTGTTTTTTGTTGTTCTGCTTTGTTCGATTCTCTGCTCTTCTGATTCATTTAGCAGTAAAAAAAAGGTCTAGTGTTGCGGGAAATTTTGTTTGATAGCAAAATATCCAAAACAAATTGTGTTTTCTACAGCGTATTATGCTCCAAATTATATGCGCATTTATTTTTATGGTGAATATTGGCACGATAAGAGCCGAAAATTAATGCGCCTCGGAAATTATGCGAATTTACAACAACATAAATCAAATTTAAACAAAACACATTCGATAAATTAATCATGAATTTCCTGAAAAGTGCCTGGAATTGGATGAGATTATCTAAAAGAATGCCGAAATAAGTCTCCGATCTACAGTTTATTTGCATACCATTGAAAATTTGATGCATTTATTTTTCCACATTTCAATTATTTCTTATATTTCAATATGGCGATTGGAAAAAAATCACAGTTTTGCCATAAAACCAATTTTTCTTCGCAATGACTATTATAAAACTATTTGGTCTTCTGGTGACTTCCTTCAATGCCACTTTGCCGTTTAATGCATTTACTGGAGGCAAAATGGTTTTAAAATGCTTTTTTAACCAACCATAATAAGATAATTTCAATGAGTCCTAAAACGGCATTTCAATACACCATTTTACGACCTCATAAAGTTGAAATAAAACCTTTGATAGGAGTAAAAGGAATTTGAGAAACAAGGTTTTAAGATCGTTGTAAACAAGCTGTATAGGTTCTCATAAACCTGATTAAAATATGAAACCTATTGGCACCTCTTGGTGCCAAAATAAAACCAAATTGATTTCAAGTGGCTTTCATAAAACTTTAATAAAACTTAATAAAGTAGGATGGTGTTAGCAATGTTACTTG